>SJOL01001577.1:464740-603827 GCA_004794785.1 Opisthorchis felineus | reverse complement strand
AGTCCCTCGTCCTTGGCTTGGGTTAAGCTGTCCATAAATACGAGCATGTTCGTCACGCAAGAACGGTTTGGGAGAAATCCGTGTTGAACTGGAGATATCAAGTTGTTGAAGGTAAGGTGGTCTAGGATGGCTCGCTTCAGAATGCGTTCCATCACCTTGCATAGTACTCTAGTGAGGCTTATAGGCCTGTAGCTGCCAGGCGATAGTCGGTCACCAGTTTTGTAGATTGGTGTGACAATCCCTTCCCTCCCAGAAGATGGAAGGTGGCCTTCATCAAGCGACTGACGAAACACCAGTTAGAAATGATTTGCCGGTGTTTACGACGTTTCCTTCAGGATCCTTGGATGGACTTCGTCGGGCCTCAACGCGCAGAACGGGTTGATCGTTTGCAAGAGTTGACGAACGTCCTCCACCGTGAGGACCAAATCGGTTAGAGGCCGTTGGTAGTTACGCCTTGACAAGGTTGGATGTGGCTAGAACGGTGGGGCTGAATATAGGCCTGCAAAGTGTTCTCTGTAGACCTCAGATACCACCATTGGGCCACTCGTGGGTTGTCTGTCCCTGTCCCTCAGGGGACACATGAGTGTCGTGGATTCTATCCAATCTCGTCTGGTTCAAGGGCAGAAAAGGCTTTGGGCCTGTTAGTTGCCTGGCTGCATACTCAGCTCCATACGGAGATAAATCAAACTCTCAGACCGGGTGTTCTGTCGTTTTATGTCTTGACCAGCAAACCTGAAAGTCAAACCCGCGAGGATCAGATAGTCACAACGACAGAATCTGCTGCTTGAAGACACGTGTGTTGAACACAACCAAAACCGTCTTTGGACGAACAGGCATAACCAACGTGGTCAAACGGTCTTAAGCCAATAGAGTTTCGGTGGACAATGGATGAGCCGCGATTCGTTCGAAGTTGGTTTTTTCGGTCATGTTCTTTCGCTCTCTTACCTATTCTCAAGTTGAACACGTGCCGTTTAGTCTGCTTTTTCCCCCAGATCAACATATGTTTGGGAAATTCTTTGCTGGGTTGCACGTTCTTTTTCTACGCTTCCATGTCTTCAGGAAAATGAGCCAGCCGTTGACAAGCTGCTCTCCGTTACAGCTACCGGCGACCCATAACAAGTGTGAGAGGAGTGCCCATCGGATATAAAACCTGGAGCGCAGTATCAGGATTACCTTTCTTAGTGGCAGTCCAAGTGTAATGATTCGCTGGAAGACCAGATTTTCCGACTGCCCGACTCACCTGACCCCTTTGTCTGCGACTGTTGCATCCACCTTAGGGGGGTGCTATGCATTTGGCAAACTGCAAGACACCCGTCGACGATAGATCCAGTTGTGCACCTCAAATCAGAAAACCAGTGCAGGTACCCTCTTTTATTCCAGGTATTTTAGGACAAACCAGTGCCTCTCTAGAAGAACTGAGGGGTGGAACCACGAAAAACGTGACGACCTGAACCAAAATTGAGAACGATCTTCCCTCTCTGAACCCAGGGCTTTCACTCCCTGGTCCGTTGAGTGATCGGTGGGTAATCCAACTCACTGGCGCAGCAGCCAAGTCTGCCAAGGCGTCACTAGTGGCCAGAGATAGTCCAAAGTTGTTATCCAGGTCTCGCCCTTCAAAACGATCACACCAACTAAACTCGCAAAATCGCTCGTCGGTATTCTTACGAAGGCTGGCTAAGCGGAACATTTATGCGAAAAGGGGAACAAACGAGCTCTGATGCTTCTTGTCTCATTTTCCTGTCCATATGGAAGGCCCTATCTGGAATTATTCAAGAGGTTTTCCCGAAATCGCCCTGCGAAAGCGGTCATATCGGTTCTAGATGGGGAGTCTTAAACAAGCTTAACCTCGGCGACAAAGCAACTGATCACGCACTTATTTCCACCATGACAGTAGTTACTGACTCTTGTGCGTCTAATTGACACCAGATCAGTGCTTTGTCAGGACTTCCCGTCTTTCGCCTGTTATTGCCTTTCGGCGGTTTTACTTAAAGACGGGTAGGAAGGGTACGGTGCCGACCCTTGGCCTCTCCTCATTAGGCAGGAAATCCCTAGCACGGGGACCTACATAAAGAGGATCCACAATTAATATATGCTGGGTTCCAGATGAATTCCAAACAACCGCCAGGGAAAGGTAATTCCACGCACCCACTGCGCAGGGTGGAAAATTGTCGGATGAAAGAATGCGCGCTCTAATCTTGCAAATATCCTTAATTTATTTCCACACTTCCTTATGATGTTCTTAAGCAACTGAATGTGCTGCATCAGGCCATCTCATGTTTCAGCTGGTACGATATTCAAGATATCGCGATACATATATAGACGTAATACACTTCTCATAAGTTTGCTGAAAAGTCTTCGACAGCCCACGACCGGTCTCGCTCTTCTTGGGGCCAATCAGGTAGGCGCAGTTCCCGAGTTTCCATCAACCTTATGCTCCCCCGCAAAACCAAATTGGTTTGCAGATGAGTGTATATCGCTAATTTCGTGCAATTTGGGTACAAGTAGAACGTTTATCCCCACCCGGTTTTTCTAGGGCCTGGGTTGAAACATTTATCGGCCGAACCTTGCCGGGTGGCATTATCATCATTTCACCGATGGACAACAGTGCTCATGCAGCGTCCTGTGCTGCTGGCACACCCCTACTGAAACCAGTACCCATTACTTCGCATTCAATCATGACGATCAAGCCGGCGTAGATAACTGTTTGGGACTGGTTAACTGGTTGATTCCAGAGCATCATCTTACAGAAGAATTTCCAAGCACACAGGCACTCCCACTCAGCCCACAACTTCTGCTCACTGAACATGAACAAATTCATTTAGCACCTCCGCCTACTGCTGGGCCAAAATTGAACTCCATGGGTGGGCTACTCCAGGGCCCGCTCTGATAACGGCTTTGGGGTTTGACAGCCTCTTTCCTTGCCACAAAATTATACGGAAGACGAAGACAGACACTGTCAACATCCTGCATGCAGGCCTCCCCGAAGATGCGTCCATGGCATGCCCGTTTTAAGGGGAAGCTTAAAATTTAGAGGACTGCCTCACCCATCCGCCACAGAGTGAAGCTCCAGCCACTACCAAGGTATTCACTATCGTGCCAAACCATCTACTAAAAACCACCCGATTATTTCAACGGCTATCATGTTCAGTTAAAAACTGCGGAGGTTTACTTTTAATCGACTCCATTAATTCGGTTTTCACTCAGTTGCAACTTTTGGCTGGGCCACCTCCATTTTACTTGTGAGTCATCGTTGCCGTGGTCGCGAATATCATCACCTTTAAATCACAATGACCTGACGGTGCTAATTTTGGCAAGCCCTATTTGTTTTGAACGACGCATAATTTTATGTAACGGCCCCACTTTCCCGCAACCGGTATCTGTCAGGCTACCTTCTGATCGTCCCGTTATATTCACGCCTTAAGGTACGTCACTCATTATCTGGTACCACACATTATTAATATAAATTCAACTACTCCTTGCACCCGAGACACCAACCAGCTTTTAACTTAACACACTGTCAATCAATGAACTGGCCAAATAGCTATCTGCCCAACCCGGACCGTTCCCGTCCAGACAGCATCCGCTCAAGTGACCTCAAAAAATGCTCCGGCGTGCAAGTCTTCCCGTGTCCTTATTCTCTGGTATCATTCACTCCCCATGGAGTCATATGATTTTCCGATCTGTCCACAAAGTTGGCAGTTACTGCGACCACTTTGCCATCCGATTGGGTCAACTTGCGTTCCGTGCGAGATTATGAACGAACCTAGGATAAATTTCTGCTCAACCGTTTCCTCATCAGTGCATTTCTCAGACTAGTTCAGCACAACCCATACCACCAATGGTAGTCTCTTGCATCGCTATCTGAGTATACTGCATACTTGCCGAGCAGAAACACACTGACGGTGGTTTGTTGTGTCCTCATAATACATCATCGACCTCAACTAGCGCTTGGTTGCTAGATCAACCAACGAAAATCCACCCTTTCGTGGGTTCGTTTTGCTTGCTCTCGTCCCATTCCAGATTATTTTTTCTATAAGACAGTTTTATCTGATACCTCCCGGCACGCACCAGACGCAACTGGTCTCATTCCCTTCTTATTCCCCCTCTTCCCAAGTTTCAATCTTCGGCAGCTGCTACCCCGAACTTCCCGTATGGCCGCCATTCATCCAATCTGGCTGGTCCCCGGTTTACACTCACATGGTCCTTCAACTGAATCGAAATTACCAGTGACTCTGCATCGACCTGACTTTACCTGTGTCAATCCCCTCGTCTAACCCAGATCCGGCCGCCACAGAAATGCGCATTCCCTCTCCGATTGCCGCAACATTGACGTCCATTACAGGGCTGTCCAGAAGCTTGTCAGTGCAATGATGGCGCGGCACTGACATACCCATTCTTATGGCACTGTCGCAACTATTCTCTTCCTACCTTCGACCGTCCCCCTTGCCCACTCGAGTCTGTAATTGCGACTATGAACAAATTTTTCACCCGGCCCCAACCGACTCTGGACGACTTCCTTCTAACCCGCTGAACCTTTCGTTCGGATTTAATCGACCTGGTTTCCGCTGCAATTTCAGTTTGCCCATTCCACAAGTTCGGCGATTTTACTTACAGTGTTTGCTCGGCCCTATGGATTATCACTATCTCCCAATCGAAAACATCCCTTAAAACGGACTCCCCTACAACAGCGACACCGGTGAGTCTACTTAGATTCAAAGTAAACCATATTTTTGGGGAAAAATTTTTATTTGTCTTCACCCCGAATTCTTCCGTCTCCATCTCCATTTTTGCTTTTTGTGGCCCTGGCCATTTACTCAGCCGCTCAAGGTCACTCATAGCCGGCAACGGTTTTTCAGTTCAAGACAACCGGCTTCATCATCGAACTAGTCGTACCTCCTGCCCCATTGTTCTGGTTATATGGTTTCCACAACTACGATGACTTTTCACGTGATAAGCGCATCTTCTTGCTTATAGCTCCCCCCGTTTTCTTGTTGTCCACCAAGTTCCAGTTGTGACGGCTCGATCATGTCACAATTGGCATGTTCCCTACAAGCTGGGAAATAAACCCATTTTTATTATTAATGGTCTCGTTCTCCCTTTTCTGTCTTAAAAAACCCAACACTCCTCCTGACTACTCTGGCTGTCGATGGAGTGCATATTCGTTAGCCTCTCACGTGTTTTCGACAAAAACCCACTAAGCCCTAAGCTCGTCGAAAGGGAACAGTTAGAAATTTAAAGTTCACAGGTCAGGTGACTTTGGGACCTCACCCTTTGTCAGTCTGTCAGAGTGGGTGTAAGCTACTTGCTTTATTTTAGTTTCACGCCCACGGTGAAGCCCCACACGAACTGATGCTGGGATCTACGTTATTTCCAATCATTATCTGTTTGTTGTGTGCCCACTTCAACCTGAACCTAAAGCGTCACTTTACACCGAAAGCCCAAACGTATAGTGCAGCCTTCCTCTAGCTTTAGAGGGGGCCATCAGTGACTGTCCTATTTTGAGCCACATCTTGATAGAACAGCTACTTTGTGTGGCTCCTCTTTTTAAAAACCGACACCAATATACCCAGAAACATACTACAATCTGCCGAGGAAGTTGCAGCTGCGCCCTGATCCTCCGGCGACGTGGAACGACTAATGCTCCCAAATATCTTCACAGTGGGATTCCCGCATGTACCTACAACCAGTCCGTGAACGCAGGCGAATTTTTAACTCCCTTGTCCTTTCAAGATCACAGACTCAAGCTAGTCCAGCAGGGATACACAAGTCCCGTTTGGGATCTACCAGCTTACAAGGAGATCCGTGCTTTCCTCACAACGTTTAGGAACAACATCATCTGCGTTCGCTGAAAACGTATCCTTTAACCTTGGGCGTGCCTCGCCCCCATACCATCGATCGTCGGTTTTCCTCTAGCTCCCTCGTCTTCTCTTTTACCACGTATGGAGTACCGAATTTACAGTATAGGAGTACTCCTGCACTTTGTTGAACCTATACTGTACAATCCCATACGATCACTTCTGCATATATGCATTCCGATAAGCTGCAAGCTACCCCAAATTATTAACCACTTCGGCTTTGGTTACTCTCACAAGCGTGAGTACCACTGATGCAAAGGCCTGGCAAGTGACCAGAATCAATGGTTCCCCGAACCGAGCCCGCAAGACCTTTACAGTTTATTCGTATGCAAACCGAATTAAAGTAATAAACCCATTTAGAAATAGTGACGAAATAAACCGAAGAATTTGATGCACTAGGGAGCATCGTATCTGGAAGCCTCAACCGTATTACTGACACAATCTCTCTAGGGGCTATGTATTCCCTGGGCGGGGGAGATAAAAGAAATGGCGTTAAGTTGGTGTCTTTACAGAACCTATTTGGCGCTCAAGGAACTGCGAACCGATTCCGGTCTGACGGGTCTGTGGTCTGCATAGCCTTTTAAGCGTGTACATGGGTTGGGAAACTGTGTATGGGATCAATTAGTGAACATGTGTTTAAAGTGGCGGGCTAGGTGGCTTAGGGTCTTGAAAGTGGATAAAAGCATCCTTGGTAGTCTTCTGTACTCTAACTGAGGTGGAGTGAGACGATCTAGTCTACGCTTTTTCTTTCGTTCTTCAGGTCTCTGAGGTTTGAGGCGACCAGGCGTCTGGGCGATTCTGAGTGGGTCACGTCCGTTTTTATCACAGTGCGGCTGGCTTAGCTATCATGTTCTAGAAGGAACCAAATGGAGCTAGCGCGGATGGCTTGGAAACCGTTGGTTTCAAGTAGGTCCGAGCGAACCTGAGTCTGTCAAACGCTCTTCTGATCATTCATTAGGTACCACGTAAGGGATTGTGACCATTAGTGTCACACATCCTCAGAGCTTTATTGTCCTTTGATAATAGTGCAGTGTATCATCCTAGTGTGTGGCAGGCAGGATTTTTACAATAAACATAGAAATGCTTTTGAACTTTGAACGCTAATCTAAAGCTATCTCGTGCCTTAGTCGTCGTGGGTGTTGCTGTTAACTTGTTAGGCAAGAACGTCATGCTAGAGGATTTGCCTCGCATTTTAATGGTTATGTTTGACTTATGGTGAAATATTTAGTGCTTATTGGACGGCTGATAAAGATTTGAAGGATTTAGGACCAAGGAGCGCCACCTGAGGCGCTCCGACTTGCATTGAGTGAGCAGGAGGATCAATGCTTCAGTTGGCTGTGGAATCAACGAGAGGCAGCTAGTAACTTGAAAAACAAGTTTAAACGAAAGAACGTTGTGGCCAACTTTTATTGTCACCTGCGAGATATCTAGGCATACGGTACAAATAAAAATATCGGAGTCTACCACCGTGGCCCATTATTCTGCTGCGACCAGTGGGCTTTGGGGAATTTTTACGTAATCCGCGTTGTTTACCGCTGACAGGGGAGAATTCTGCGGAGGTTCGACGAATATACTTTCTTGGACTGTCGAAGGTGGAGGAGCCACAGTGCTTGGTTTGATTTTTGGGGAGCGATGGCACTGATTGGGGTGAGAGCACGAGTTGAAGCATTTGGAAGCGGGGCTTATACAGAACGCAAGCTGGGTTCCTTGAACAAATACAGACATTCCATTGAAGCTTACTGATTTATCTTTTACCAAAATGGCCCAATGGTTTCAAATTGTCCCTTTACAGTGGTGGAATTCGGGGGAGGGCCGGTTAAGAAGATAGTGACTCTGACCGGAGCAAAAGGTGGCTTTTGGGGTGGGCTGCAAAAAGCTCAAAGCTATACTTGACCTATTTGGCGCTTTAAGCCAAAGCATCCACACGCACAGCTCTAACGGGTTTCGGCAAGTTGTCAGTCCCATTTTGGGGGCCTGTTCACACATCTCTGGTACGCGAAGAATCCAAGGTCTTGGATCGGATGTTTCGACTAGCTCTATCATATCAGACCAGCCGACAACTCAGGCACAAACGCTGCTGCGATGTTAGTAATTACCGGCGTTATAAACTAATCCATCGCCTGGAATGCAATAACATCATGTTTCGCTTCAAATGGCTTCTCATGAGCTTGGCTGAAGCAGCGTTTTACGCCTCCGGGCCTCAGTCAAGGCCGACTGCAGAGGGTGAGTTCCGTAGACGCTCGCAGTGACTGACCAGCAAAACCTCTCTGGGAGACCTCATGATAACAGCGGGCGACTGATGCGCCGGATTCCATAAACCAGGTGACAATATGCACCATATATTTGATCGCCAGTGGTGGTGTTTACGCAGTGAAGACAGTGACAGGCTCACAAACCTTGCCAAGACAGGCCAATTCATTGTTACGAGAGCCATTTGTAGCACCTCAAAAGGCAATCGCCGGCCTGGAGGCTGAAAGTCGGTTACATGACCTCCTAGGTGCATCGTAACATGGTCCGTGCAAGACGGACACGAGCAGTGGAAGATTGTGGATTCTATAGAGAATCATAATCTGAAGACGCAGGAGAGGCAAGTCACACGTCTGTCAGAGCGAGGACTAGGATTTCCATTGCTCTCTGACGGAAAAGGAATCCTGGGAAGCGCATCATCGTGAAGTCACTCAGCCCATTTGAAGCATTATTAAGACGAATTGATTATTTCTCGCGCAATAACCACTAAATCAGAAGCTAATTGCTCATGCCCTTTGACCTACGAATTGGTCCAGGTAAGCGATTAGTGGGCCGTTTGAAAAATTTAGCACAACCCTCTGGACTATGTAGGCCATGTGCGACCACATGGCAAGACCGGACGTGCCAGAAAACAGATTTTCTAGAGAATAAGTTGACACGAGATCACATAGCCAAACTCAACGTGTTTATCTGGCGGCTATTGACCTGTACACCGGGCCTAGCAATTAGTTTGCGAACGCTCCTTCATCAGTCCAGTTGACCCCAAAAACATATCATTAATTGGGTTGTCCCACCAGCCAGGAGGATCGGCAGGACACGGCATCAGGCATGGAGACAGGTTCAAGCGTTGGTGAATTTAGCAAACGTTTTCGTCCCAAGCGTGCGACTTCAGGACGGTTTCGGCTCCAGCAACATTTCCTATTTGGATAAAATAAAGAGCTTTTGAACCATGAGGAGAGGACCAACTGATGGACGGAATACTTTGGAGAACCCTAGCACTGTCTGTCAAACAAAAACTCAGGACGTCGGGACCAGTCTTAATTTTGAGCCAAATAATGGCAGCCGTAGATAGACAAGTGGACTAAAGATCATCTCGATTGTTATATGACATAAAAGCTAAGAATCCCGGAAGGAAGGCAGGATCCATGTTGGGGTCAATAAGTCCCGCATCTCAACATCAACTAAACCACCTTAAAAGTGTAGACGTAATACACCACCCATAAGGTTGCTGAAAATTGTTCGACAGCCCACGGCCAGTTTTGGCCTTCTTGGAGCCCTTCAGGTAGGCGCACTCCCCGAGTTTCTGTCAAACGTTTGTTCCACTTGAGCCCAAATTGCACGAAATTGGCGAACTACACTCATTTGCAAACAAATTTGGTTTTGCGGGAGACTCACCCGGAGCCCAGCTGAATCTTTCGTTAATGATACCCCTAACAGAATGTGCGCCATTAGGCTGCACCTTAAAAGCCGTTTTGTTCAATCCGAAAAGCTGAATCCGTTTCGCGAGATTTGGGTACATGAGCATTTTCAGCGATCCCCAAACAAGGCGCTAGAATGATCGTTTACAATTATCATGGAATAAGTCATGTTGATTTTGCTGCCAAACTTTTTTCACTTTTTCCGTTACGTTTTTCTTGAAAGCTGGGCGCACGTATATGTTCAAGCCAAAGGAGTTTCTGCTATGGGGGAGGCTGAGTATACCAAATATTTATTCTCAGATGGAAATCAGATCTTTGCTTTACATTCAGGAAGCCCGCAACAACATGCTACGGGCGCTTTTGGGCTAAGTTCATCTTAAACTACCAAGGGTTGGAGTGCACAATTCTTTTAGCATGCGGCATCCCAGCGTAACCGGTCAACTTTAGGTCTGGGTATATAGCCATCGAGTTTGACGTTTTGCCTAGTTTTCACCCATTTTCGCCGACGCCCTTTGACGCGTTATTCAATAGGTCACTCAAAATGCTGGTAAGGAGCGTTCAAACGTCTAATTGGGCACCTAAATCTGGGTAGCTGACTTGGAATATGCTTGTGATATCGTACTTTTGAGTGATTACTAAATGGACTTTGACGTGTGCTGAATAATATAACTCACTGGGGGCGTCAGTGGGATGAGAAATGAAGGGGTCAAAGATCATCCCCTCCACCTTCACAGAATTTCTCAATTTATTCCTCAGCGTAATATTTGAAATAATCCAATGGATCGCCGACTTTAAATACATTGGTCCCACCGTCTTCTGCACTGAAAGCCAGAGAACAAATTTGACATCATAAGGACGACGCCCAAGGAGACCCCATGCAACCGCATTACGAATTGCGGAAAAGGATTGGGGATCGTTTATACACAAAGTTTGCGTATAGTACTCTTTTGTTCTTCCGGCTCCGTCATATGCCTACAAAGTGTGACGTCTGTGAACAGAGTGTACCGAAAGCTGGGAGTCTTTGACCACTGGTGTCCAGGTGCATAGCAAGGTTTCTCCCTCTGAGGATGTCGAATGACGAGATTCAAGATAGCTGTCGTGATCTACTGCGCCTATCCCAGCTCCTTCACTGCAGATCCTGCGATGGTTTGGGCATCTGTTGCACAGGAACAATTCCAAAATCACCAAACAAACACTTACTCACGCTTCATATCCAGGATATTGTTGTCTCCCCGTATGATCTTACGTAGTCTATGGAATTCGTTACCGGATTCGAAAATGAATTGTAATTTGTTTATATCTTCTGGGTACTTGATTTGCGTTGGCGGCGTACGTTCGAGACATCTGTGGAGCCGAATGAGCTAGTTTTAGCGGTTAGTTGTTCAAAAGAAAAAGTGAATTTACCAGAAACAGTGGACATGCGGGAGGAGAGCAAATCAACTGTTCAAGTTAGGTGCCCGTGAAACTGAGGAACCATCGAGATATCTAGAATAGCTATTAGAGCTGTTATGATCCTACCGGTCTGCCTGGTTTTGGAATTTTCTTGTGTTCAACCGGAATTCAGAAGCGGATATAGTGTGGAGTATCGCACTTAACTCACAAGCAGTGCTCTTTTAGGTAAAAGAATCGCTGCTTCTTGGTACTGGGTTATAGGTATGCTTGTTTTCAAGCTGTTTGTGTTTGAGAGAGACTTGTTGCAGCTTTACTGGCTTCACTTTCAATACTCGCCCAGACAGGCTGGGCGTTGCGCTGCGGGTCATTAACTTCTCAGTTTGAGAGAGATGGGTGGTTCTGTCAAATGACTGACAAATGACTGACGATGATTCAGTCCAAGATTGGCGGAGTGAAAACAGGTTACGGAGAAAGTGATTATGAGAACTTCAGTGGGGTTGGTCATTTAATCGTAGGGGAGAATATCTTTAATTAGCATTGCAGCATGTTGGGTGGTCCAAGCATTCTCGCGATCTTCCTTTCATTAGGAATGATGCAGGGAATGGTGAGTGTTCCTGGTAGTTTTTGGTCTTAAGATAAGTCATTAAATGCCGTGAAACAAGAATTCTACCATATCTATGAAACAGCATCAGGGAGCAGTGATTCCCTTGAGCTTCAAGTGACATCTACAGCGTCCCTTATTCTGGGTCAATTATATACCCTGCAACTTTCTTGGAGTCAAGCGCCCGTTTAAAACGGAAATTCAGATCTTTCTCACGTGGGAAAATCTCGGTCAGAAGATATCACTACAAGCAAGCTGGGGCAAGTTGTATACAGTCGATTTTGTATTTAGCTATTGCTGGCTTTTTAAAATACTTTCGGCGCCATTCTTCTTGCATCGCTTGCGCAAACAAATGAGTGCAGCAGCAACATTACATTACAAGAGTGCCCGCCAAAAAGCCCGTGATAAATATCGCAAGTCATTCACCTGAGCAGGCTCGGAAGACTTGATTAAAGGTGTGGTTAATTTAACTGTGAAATACAAAAAATTCAGTTGAACAAACGTGGAGAACAGCGACCGCACACCCCACTCCCTTAAGCAACAGGTTAGCGCAGATAAAAAGCTTGCACAGTTGAGACCCGGTGTAGCGGTGTCCAAACAGTACTAGAAATATGCAAGAGAGGAGCAAGTCTGGAAGATTCACCGGGGCCGCACAGAGCGTCCACGTGTCTTCTACAGTCAAGGCGGCTCAGAGCTGTGCTGGAACTCTGCGAGTTCGGGACAAACAAAAGCAAAACCTTCAAATGGCACAAGGTGCCTAAGTGAACTGCATACGTTGTGGGACCCGTCTTAGAAGTGGTATCTTAACACTTTTATAAAAAGCCGGCATAGGTGTCACGGCAGCTTTCGCTAATGAGCGGTTCTGCTCTTCACAGCCACACACGGCTTAAACACCTAGGAAGGCAAGATTCTGATACGCCTGAGGGGCCTACCTGAGATATTCCATAAGCAAATCCGGTATGCTTGAAAGCAAATAAGGGGATTTGTAAACACAACACAACCGCGACAAATGAACCATACACCGCCATACTGTGGTCATGGCTAATTATGTGCCGATCCTCATACCATCCTGCTCAACCCATCTATCATACAGCTCATCGTCCCACAAGATTGGAAGATGGCTGCTTTATTATCCACACATATGGCCATAAAAGTTGGCAGCAAACCACAGGCCTCTGTTCTGCTAAAAACTGCGGGCAGCCATCAGCTAGCTACGAATAAGTTAATTTCGACGGAGCGGGATTGTCGTTCAGACAGCAGACGGGGCTTGTCTGTCCCAATTAGAATTCCGTGTAAGCCAACAGTTGAACAACATGCAGTGCCCGAAGCTATCCTGTCATCCAGACCTAGAGAAATTTGACAATGATCGTCACTGTTTACTGTGAAGGCTGGTAACGTTTATCCTGTCCTCCAAACAAACAATCGAATTCTTACCAAAGAATCCATTTTGTTATAACCGGGCTGGCTGTGCGATCACTAAGGTTTACTGCCGATCGGTATTAGGTCCATTTCCGTCCCTGACGCAGTTTGAAGACCTGGCAAAAACTGAAAAACCCATGCCCCCTAATCCCAAGTAACGTAGATATCTGGGAGCCGTCTATCGAGTCTACCATACAAAAGGAAGTGAAAGGAATCCGTGCCTGTATCAAAGCAAGCAAGTTTCTACTCGTCAGTGTAAAAAGTACCATTTTACAGTCTATGAAGGTGTCCTGACACCGGAAGTCTCAGAACGACCGGATAATTTGATCATTTAACGTGTATTTGGCGTATTTGGCGGAATCTTGCGCCAAAACACCATATCATTTGTAGTTGAGCGTTGCCACTGCCAAAAAACACGGCCCACAGATGACTGGTCGGACGCTCACCGATTCAACATCCAGGTGAGCTCCGATTGGCCGAAGGTGTGGACCCAACAGTCAATCCCGATTCAGTTTCCGCTTAATGCCCGTTGCCAGTGGCGCTTCCGGAAGGTTTGTGATTTTCCAGAACGCTGTTGCCGCATACACTTTAAACATGGCACGCTGTAAATGTGTCATTGCACTGGTTTTGGGCGTTCACTGCACTTAGTGCAGTGCTGAAAACGCTGGCTTCGGATAATCAGACCGAGAAGTGAGATGAAAATCACCGTTATTACAGCGTGCTTTGGAGATTTTGCCCTCAATTTCGAAATTTCGGAATTTTGGGTGGTGGCAGTGAGATCAAGCAAAACATTATACCAGTCAAAGTGAGTAAGCTGTTGATAGTATGAGGAGATTTGCAAACTTCTGTTAAGATTATGTGCTGCAAGTGAGGCCAAATAGTGTCAAAAAGATAAGAAGAAACGTGCAACTGTTTCCTTCGTATTGAAAATTATCAGCAGTGCTCTTCTGCGGGATCTTCAGGGGGTTTCGGGCCCGAAGCCCACATCAGGATACACAGTGTGAACTATTCGCAAAAAGCACCGCTAGTTCCTCAGTCTGGAGTTCACCTTCGGTAGTCGAGTGACGTTAGGAACCCCGAGTGACGAATTCTCTGGTCTTCTTTTCAGCCGGCTGATACCACAAAACGCTGGAGGGATAGGATTAGATATGGCTAGTCAAACATTGAATGGCCCTGTTTGATTTTTCGATTGTTGTGCAACTGAAAAGTGAAACGGGATGGCTGGCTGGCTGGGCTCTGGAGGGTAAAAGAGTCACAAGGTTTGAGGGCGGACCGAGTTTATGTTGTAAAATTGCAGTCGAAGGATGAGCCTTTCGGTTCCCGTCCAGCGCGGTTGGTTGTGAGAAATATTTGAAATATTAGAAAGAAAGAAGTTAAAGTCAGTTTCTATTTGAATTCGGTTACTAATCTTGCCAAACCCGTTGAATTTTTCCTAAAAATGGGTATCTGCAAGCCTTCTGAACTTCACGAACAAGAGGTGATGAGTTACCGTGCAACAACCCTGAAAATGTAAAATTTTGTTCAAAAATCTGTTCGTAGAAATAATTCAGTACAGATATCAGAAAATGGGCTTTTTAGATGCGCACGTCAAACTAATCTGTAAGAAAGGTGAACCATACTACGGTGTCCTGATGTCACTCAGCGAAAAATTCAAAATGCCCTGGGCAATTCTCCGTTTAATCCATAATTGACCAGCCGCTTGTCATCTTCTCGGTCCCGAAGCATCAAGCAAATCATTGAGTTCACATAAATTTCGATACCATTGCACGCTTCAGTATTGTTTTCTCCAAATAGAGGAATGTCATTGTTCTTCTGTGTCTCCTCGTTGACGGTGTTGCTAGGGTTCAGTGAAAGGAATTTCAACATGGCAACCCTGTTCTGCCTCAGGTAGGAGTTTCAGAACGGCTTGTTGACCAATATAATGAGGCTAGCAGCCGATGGAGTACTTGGCACTAACGGATACCACAGTCAATTACAAGCTCATTTTTCTGGCGACTGACAGCCGTGTGTCATCGTGGTCACGATGCCATCGATGTCATAGGTTTTCGATTGTCGTGCGGCGCAGCCACATGGAACGATTCAATGGAAGACACCCAACCCATCAGCGTCGGTGCTGAAAAACTTCAAACAATCAATTATTCTGTAACCCAATGAAAGCATAAGTAATGCAACCCCAGAGCAACACAGTGTGAGGTCAACAGATTTCGAGGATATGACTCGCTGCATTTCTTGCTAACCCAGAAAACGAACCAGGTGGTCAGCAAGCCTTCCCGGATTGCCATCGGCGAAATTCAAATAAAGGGGAGCAGAAAGTAATTGAGTTGAAATAACCTGACAAATAACTTCATAGAGTATTCGCTAACTGCTTTTGTGAAAGTGTCGTAACAAGGCTGCTGAAAAAACACAACGTTGATACTTCGCATACGTGCATGCAGTACACAATGAAATATTTTGTTTACCACTCTACTTCGCCTTGATAACTTTATGTTCCCAAAATGCTTCAGCAGCAATTCTCGGATCAACGACTTATTGATATGTGCATACATGGGAATTTTAGCAGAGTAGACAACAAATCTGCTTGCCTTTTCTACGAGTGGTACATACTAATCACTTTCGCAGGTTTGGGTAGCAAACTACAAGAACTCTACCAAGAAAATATCACTTTCTGGGGACAATCCGGGACCAACGAACTAGCATTTCACTCTTGATTGCAAAGTTTATTTACGGATTTTTCGAACGTACCATCAAATCCAAAAGCAAGAATGTATCCCACTGTGTAGATAACGAAGGAAGCTGAGTTTCGAGAAAGTTCAATCTATCATGATCGACCACCGTAAACATCGGAAGGGTGTTACTGGAAAAGTCAAAAGGGTTTCGGGGGATAAGTTTACTCTGGTACTCTATTGTTAACACAAGCATCATAGCCACCAGCTTAACCATATTTTCTTCGCTTATGCAAATAGACTGCAATAGGCGGCCGTTTAGTGCAGGTAGTCCTTTGAGCCCGTAAAATTCATCAAGCTCAATCAATTTGCTTGAGGACCGTTAAAAATCATTGTATCACTTCATCCGTATCCACCGATATGACAGTTACGCGCCAGTATAATTGATGGTGTGTTGCTATCAATGATGAGGATTTCCACCAAGCAAACTGCTTACATTTTTCCTGAGGTTGTTAGGTTAGAGTTTTGTAATTCTTTGATAAATTAGTTTGTCTTTCCACTAAATTGCATTACAGTAACCTACCGTTTTCACTTTTAGCCACTAACCGTCCTGTTCTTCACTCTCAAGGCCCACACAAGCTGTTTCCAGAAGTTTGGATGCTGAATCTACAAGGTTCAGAGTCGTCCCAGTTGAGATCTTAAACTGAATAGGTTTTTTTGTCCTTCTCTGAGAAAAATGCCTGCACTGACATAGTTTGTCACGCTTTATTATAGTTTGCCATTCCATACCAGAACCGCATATTATGGTCAGAACACGCGAAAAATGCTGAGCTGCTAGCATCGCCCTTTGCACAAAGCGATGTTCGAAGGAATGCTTCAACACGTGAGACCATCGAAACCAAGAATTGAACCAAAGGAGTAGGCTGACTTTGTTAAGGATTGCGAACCAACTGAATCTAAGTTCCAGCTTTGAAAAACAAGAGCTCCGTGGACAGTAAATAACCCCTCTGTTTAGGCTCCACCCTTAGACGCAAAGCTTCCAGACCCGGCGCACGGCGCAAAAAAACTCCTAAAACTACTAGAGTCTGATGTGATTTCAATTGTGATCTCACATAGTTTTCAAATAGTCATCCTGTTCATTTTCGTGAAATTATGAGAGCTTTTACAGAACTGTGTATTGAGAGGTGATCTTAAAATAGAAATAATATGTAAGCTTTTTTTTATAGACAGAAAATCATTCGAAAGCAGGCTGCTGATGCTACGGATTTGCTTGAAGGTATTTTAAAACCGCTGATACATCTTTCGAACGAACGATGTTATTAAATTTGAGGAAATTAAGGTCTCTAAGGCCAAGAGTTGTCACAAATAACTCAAGGAGAGCGATGACAGTTGCCCCTAGGATGGCTACTTACGGTGACACTAACCGTGGACTACACTACCTTAAACGGGTCCGAACGCATCTCCCCAGGATGGCATTTCTGCATTGTTGACGTTCGCTCTGGGTGCAACTATTCTATGTCAAGAAGAGCCAACTTCCTATTTTATGTGTAAACGGAATTACTTGCGCAATGCGTCAGAAATATTTGGAATAAAAATAATTCTTCTCCAGTGGTACACGAGTTTGAGCCAGGTTAACCGGCGATTTTAAAAGTTGGCATCTGTGAATCTACAGTCATGCCGCTGAAAGATTATCAAATCTACTTTACGATCACAGTTGAAGATGGTTGTGCCCGGAATAGACTATTAAACCTCCTGGTATGTCTACTACTTCTATGTGACCACGCCTTCATTTCTTCTGTCGTGAGACAAGCCGTCTAAGCACACCCTTTGTTCGGGCATTTATCAGAAACCATATTATTCTACCGTTACCACTGCGTGAGCCTCAATATGAGTCATCCGAATAGCTTGTCTAGCCCATGCAATGCGCTGTTGCGCTGCCGTTAACTACGCTATGTCTCCGAATGTATGGCGTTTAAAGCCACGGACATTTGAACGGAGGATAGTACCCGGCATATGACAATTGTGTTGACGGGTTATCCTTAGTGGAGGTATGAAATGCACTTGATCGTGTGTGGAATGACCAAAAGTGTGTGTGTGTCTGGGGGGGGGTGGGTACGAATTTGGCAAGTACAGTATTGTTACTGGCGTTGACACCGGGGCGAATGTTCTAATGTTAGCAGACCCGAGTGTGCCCACAGGGCTAAAAATTTTTCTGTGTGGGATTTAGAACAAACCCTATTGAAAATCGACAAACCGAATAATTTTTCGATAGTGTGAGGAAGTTTGACCTCACCTGCGGGAAGAAATCACCAATGAAAATTCCAAATATCGTCATACTTTCAGAAATCTATGAGTAGTGTGGAGGGAAGAATAATTCACAAGTTCCGTGAGGCATTCACCCAAGTTGTTACTCGAGACACTGGTCGAGTGGTTGTGAGTGAAGTGACCGAAGAATGAGTGTCGCTCTATCTTATCTGAAGGACTATTGCTCGGCGGTTCGTTACAGAACGGTTTAGAATTTCACTACTACTCGAGTGGTCGGGATTCTGAGCCACGCTCTTGCCAAAATTCCAGAATAGAGACATCTGAACAACTGATTTTGGGGTAAAATTCGCACAAATTTGCTTAAGGGAACGTGTGGTGTGGTGTCATTGATCATGCAGTGTTCCATATACACCTCTTTATGGAACGGTTTTAGGCTGTCCATAAGTTCTGCACAGCTGTTTTCCCTAATTTTTACCACATGATATACTTAAACGAAGTCTTTAAAAGTTCTTTGCTACGCCTTGGTGCCACCAACATGCCTAGTTGGATGGAGTTTATCAAGGGCCCCTGTTCGTATATTCTTGACAGATCTCCCCCCTTCTAAAAAGAGCTTGGTCGCGATTATTTCGATAAATGCATTGCAATCATTTCCAAACCAGTTAAAACAAACGCGACTGATGCTTGAAAATAAGAACTTCGAAGAGGGACTTTGCTGACAGTTGGGGTTTTGTTTGATGCACTTCTTCGTAGGAGCGTTTACTGCGGGTTAGCATTTACCTAGTTTGACTTTGCACTGTGAAAAATATTCACCCCAACAACGTGACTCAAAGAAAAATTATATAAGGTACTTATCCAAATACACACTGCTTCCGACAATGCGGAAAAATAGTTGACGGATATCGATGAACATCGGTTCACTCCAAATACCTTCGGGAACCAGGAACGTTGACAATCAGCCCAAGCAGAAATGTCGGCGTTCGTCGTGATATCCACGTCTGAATCCCATTACTATCTGCCTCTCAATGGCATATGACGAGCACTAATAACTTTCCAGGCACGTCTCTTTAGGTTTCTGTGGACATTTCATGTCGAAATGGTATGCGCACAAAGACGCTAGTCATAGGAGGGAGAAGGATTCGTAGAATTTACATCCCATCACTCTATTTAGCATTCTTCCACATGCCCTGGTGCTATCCTTTAGTGTTCTCCGCTTTAAAGCAAAGAACCACTGATTTGGCGTTCCGCTACGATCAACAGTGCGGTGGGTTTGAGTCATGAAAATCTTACAAGCGAAGCCAGTGTGTTACCACCACTCCACCAGAACTAGCCAAATCTACTGGACTTAAAACGCATGACAGCGCACACGCATTTACACCATAACGGTGCATCTTATTTGACGAAAAGCCCCAAAAGCCCTAAAGAGGGCTTGTTTCCCATCAAGACGACGGACGGCTTTGTCCGGTGGAGGGAGTAGGAGAGCTAAGGGTTCTCGTCGGGTCTTAAAAGTTTCACTTTCATCAAGTTTCACAACTTGATGTTCTTCAGCAGAGCTGAGTATCAACCTAATAGGCCAGAAAAATTCAAGTGTTCCATGCGAAATTTCACATTGATTATCTGTTTGTCCACCTCACTAACTGGACAGACGACAGTGTTTTCGAACTGAAACTTGGGGAGAAAACCAATGTCAAAAACACAAGGCAGACAGATAACCTTGACACAAAATAGATAAAATATGGAAGTTTTGTTTGTCACCGGGTACTTTTTTTACCAAGGTGAACAAAAAACGATGTGCGTTGCTAATCCATAGTACGAAACCGGTTGCAGATAAGGATGGTATCGTGATCGAGAAACAGTGACTTGAAGAGATATGTAAATTATTGTTGTGCGTTATTGGCGTAATGTTTCCAACAAATTTGGGCTCAGCTGTTTGACTTACTACAGTGTTGCGTTTTATTCGGCTTACAAATTTGTTTTTCCTGTTCTTCATCGTGTTTGCCCCAACATCCAAATCCAGCCTAATCTTATACATCTCCTGACAGCCTGACAGACAGTCTTGCTGTCAGTGTTCCAAGTACTACGGGATAACTCTCATCTGCCTTCCGTGTTAGGTGAATTTTAGTCTACGAATTTATTTTCGCCATTCCCTATCCGTTTCCTGTCTCACGGATAGGTCTTGTGGTGATCTGCTTTGTTGACGAGTTGCCCAGACAATTTTTGCTGCGAGTTACCCTTTTATGTCTGAATTTTACTACCGTGGCTTGGTTTCACGGGCAGATGGTTGTAAAAAATCCTTCACTGGATCTCCTTTCTACCCCCCCCCCTCCACAAATATTTTAGCGGTATTACTATTTGGACTTTCTTTGGCCACATTATTAATTCAATAAATAACCGAATTAAAAATTTAGCCAAAGACTACCGCTGAATACCAAAAATGCACCACCTGTCTCTTGTGACCTAAGGTGTTTTAAAGTATTTCTTCGTAGAGGGTAGTGCTGTTTCTAGGTCTGTTGGAAATGTATTCCAAGAGATTTTGTTTTGGTCTCATTGAATTAAGATTACTTCTATGGGTACTACTTCTATTTGGGTCCCTTTTATATGCACAGGTGGCAACGAATGAGAAAGTAGTTATGTGTATCTAGTGCAATTATTTTATGGGTCCGAAGCCGCTTGGCGCTACTCACCATTTGGACCACCCAATCACATTGCTGCCTCCTACCGTGCCCTTCGACCTTGCCTGTCTGAGATTTCCGAGCGTTTTGATTGGTCTCTTATCGCCTGCATAGTGCCTGATGATCCAACTAGGAACCTTCTTTCTGTTGGCACTTTATGTCCGTATGTTGGTTCCATTGCAATGCTGCCACTTGAATGCAGATTATGTATTTATCTATTCAAATTGGTATTTTCAACCCCTTTTTAAGTGGTCTGTGCTTATAAAAACATGATCACAGCCTTCAAGGCTGCAATGAAATGCGGTTGCTATCCAGATACCAAACTAGACTAGACTGGAGTTAGTTGGCATATGCAATCTTTTGCGAACAAACAGTGTAAAAAACGTCATTGTAAGTGATTCAGGTAAGGATGTGAATGTTTTATGCCGTCAACACATACAGCTACTCTTTACCACAGATACAAAAATAGAAAGGATTTCTCGCCCGTACACATGTCAGTGTCTAGCCAGCTCAGTTTTTTTATACAGTGATATAACTTTAGCATACGCTGGCAAAACATCATGGACGAGATAAATCTCTTTTATGAGTGCGTGAAAGAATCGTTTGGGTAATGGTTCGGATTTACTATGTCCATATTACCTGACTCGATTAAATCGGTTTTGCTGTTTTGTTGGCTATTTCTGGAAACACTTTGATCAGAAAAGCGCCCAGCCACCTTTTTTTCGGAGAAAACGTTTTGAGCAACATCCTAAGCAAAAAAGTTGATAAGGGTAGTAGCTCAGAAGTTTAGTGATGATTGTTTCAACGTAATCTTATGAAAATCAATAAACGCACAAGATTTCCAGTAGAACCAAAGATGTAGGCAAACGTACCACCAAAAGGACATTTTCCAGTATACCATGAAGTCGTGTAACATACCAAGAGGCGGTGAGCGGAAACAAAACTGACGGAAGTAGAATGACGCAGGCAAGGTCACTCGACGCAGAACTCATTGCAGTGCAGCTGTAACGGGGAAGGCAAGCCTGTCATACGAACTCTCAGAAGCTGGATAAGACTGAGCAGGATTTCCGGATTGTCGTACTGTTTTGGCTTAACCAAGGCGAGAAATCACACAGAACAGCTGCTTTCCTAAGCTTCATAGTTGTCATCAAGTCAAGCAAAATTAAATACGTTAGTCATTAAACTATTTTTAATCAAATTTTGTTAAACGTGTTACGGCAACATACGGGAAATTGAGGAATATTGATGGGTAATTGCAAGGCGTGTCCCCTCCGTTCCGTTACTTGATTAGCATGTGAATTTGAGAATGTGACGATAATCGTCGCTGCGCATTTCGTCAGTCACATCGTGTGCATCCGATCATACCGGTTTTCCAACGTGAGTTTCTCCACTGAATGCCTCATAGGGACATTGACCATCAAGGCAAACGTTCGCAATGTTTGTCGTGGCGGTAAACCTAAAATCGCACTTATCATGTTAATGACCTTATAACTTTTTTAACTCGGCTCAATCCCGGCTTAAACCAGGACCGGTTAGATGTTCAGAGTTTGTTTTATTTTCCTGAAATCAGCAGAATTGATGGCGTATAAACCATCGTTCGGTTGTTACTAGACTTTAAGTACAAAGCGGATGAGATCGCAAGTAACGGTCACATTAGTTTGCTCGTGTCCGTCGACTCCCGGTGAATCAAAATCTGCCGTCAAGTGGTAGGCCGAACAAGGTCGGACAAGTTTGTAAACAGATTGAACATTTAGGCCGGTCGATTTTTCGGTGAAGATTGTCTCCGTTTCCTCCCAAACATCCAGATGTAGCCCCAAAACTTCTCAAGATGATTGCGCTCCTTGATCAGCCTGAATTCGGGAATTTTCATCTCATATGGCAGAATACTAGGCGAGAGCATGTTTTTAACCATTTATAAAGCCATACATGCAAACAATAAGTAACAGACATTCAACTCTCACCAGCCATTTGTACTTTTACGGGTTCATTTATACTTTCTTCTTGCGTGTGACTTTTTTCGCGATTCCGAATAAACGATGTGGTAAAACCAGCGAAAATATTCCGCTCATAAGTACACATAATCCCGTAAATGGAGTGCTTTTGCAAGCAAAATGGAAGTTCTGAACTTAAAAATTTTGAAAATCGAAGTGCGCCTTTTAAAGTTGATACCTAATAAGTCAAACATTTAAACTGTTGGTTCATTTGGCAGCGTGTATTGGCACGTGAAGAATAATTTGCAAATTGGTGACAAACCCCAGTTCACCAAAAACATTGCCTGTTATACTAGATGTAAAACGATAGCGCTTCTAGCTTTCTTAGTGCGAATGTCACTTTTATTTTGAACTTGAGTAAGTAGGAATAAACACCCTGTGAAAAAATAAGGTGTTGTTTACAGGAACGGGACTCGTGAAATACAATTTTTTTCCCAACTTGTATGGTCTTACCATGAGGCACGACTGAGTCCCAGCTGAATCACTCATTTGTCGCATTCTCCAACTGCATGTGCTCCAAAGAGGTCGCTCTTCGTCCAATTTGGTACGATATTCTTGATATGACGCTACTTATGAGGTTCATAAAGGTGCCTGGGTAGTCCACTAACAGTTTTGCCATTATGGAAGCCTATCAAATAGACTTATTTCTGGAAGTCGTTTCGATCTTATTTTGCACTTGGACAACCAAAACAGAGCTGTGATCGACCATTCCACCCGCGGGAGGATGGTGAGAAAATTTAGAAAGAATTCTTAACATTTACGAATATCGCGCTCTTTTTAACCAGGTATGCTCCACTTGGATTCATGTACGTCGTGCGCCACAGTAAGGGTAAGGACCACCTGGTGTTGGGGTTAACGGTTCAAAATTTGAATCCGAATATCGGGCGATCTGATCTTGTCATATCTGTCTGATGAATGCAGACCAGAACAAAAGGTCTAGTAGCTTGGTTTACTTCTGTCAAACAAAATGTCGCTAGGCTGATTTTGGATCGCCAAAACTGCTGTGTAAAATGAGCCGCAATAAGCCAGTTCATCAAGTAGGGTAGAAGTCAAGGGTGTTATGGAATTGAGTTTTGAACTGCGTTTGTTGGTGAATTTGGTGACAGACATGCTGCAGATAACAGAAGTTGCATCCGAGAGAGAGGGAGATAAAGCTCCAAGTTGTAGACTGACCGAAAAATGAAAAGAGATCTGAGAGGTCTGAGAAAATGTAGACTCTGACTGAAGGGAACTCAAGCTAGCTACATGTTTCTCACCTTTTTTCGCTGGATTTCTCGTATTTGTGGAGCACACCTTGTGCGTATTCACAGGTTGAACGGCGAAGTTCAAATTCCAAAACTTCTCGTTGGGTAGTTTATTATACTTTCAATGCCTGGCTGAGTGTTGTCCCCGCTGGACATTAATTTCATGACTTTTTAACAAACTATTGGCTATTTTGAAAGTGATACTGTCCGTACCAAAAAAGGAGCAGACCAGAGGTTACTAGACAGAAGCACTTATACCTCAAAGTCACTGTAGGCTAAAAACTATACAAGTAGTGGTTCAAGCAACGCAAATTAGAAAGTATTTTCAAGACAATCCGAAACAAGGGTTTTGTGGGCACCCAAAAAACTTGGATGATAGAATTTTGGATAAGGAGCTTTCTCTGTTAAATTCTCTGCATGTGGATCGCAGTCACTATTCATAAGCCCTAAGTCCCGATTCAACCTATAGTCGACGTGCCTTCCGCACCCCACGTATTGCGCAAAGGTTTGTAGAATTGCTGAAGCCCGTTTACAGGTCAAATAGAATCAACTGGCCAAGACCGATTCCGAATTAGTTCCCCAGGTAAAGGGTCTGAATGGTCCCAAAAAGTTGATCTCCTCTTATTGGAATATTTAATCTTGATTATTATATTGATTCAACCTTAACCGTGAATATCTAGTGGAGGGCACCGAAATAGGCAGTCGTTTTGAATTTGAGAGAAGTCGGCTTGAAATGAACGATTTCTTCTTGGTACCCGACAAATGGGTGATGTATATTGAATATTGAAATTGTATAGCGTATCACCAGATCTTCCTAATATTCTGCCCTTTTCGCCACGAAGAACCGAAAGCTGTTGGGACCAGCGGAGAGTTACGATACTGATGATTCTTGCGGTCACTCAAATGAAGCAAAATTGGGTTGACAAGAATTTGCTGGACAGCCGGGTTTGTGGTAGCCATAAGTTAATAGTCCGGACGAAGGTCGTGTAACGTGGAGGGATTTAAGAATAATCAACTGTGGCTCGAGCTCATCACCTTTAGAAGCTAAACATAGGCCTTCAAAATTCAGGCGTTTATAACCTTTTATGGGAGTAATATACAAACTCTTTTTGAAACAAACAATAAAAGTTCTTAAGTAGAGATTTTGTCCTGGTAATGAAGCTAATCTATGTTGAAAAGAAGAGGAGCACCGCACAGCCGTTTCGTCTCTTTTAGAAATCATCAGCAAAGCACATCTCACGGAACCTAGAGTTTCGAGCCCGCGACCTTCCGTCCAGTGATAGAACACTTGAACACTTGGTTTCCAGCTACTGAGAAGCAGTGTGATTGGCTCTTACTCAGGATAAAGTGCCGCTCATCCTTCAACTAAGGTGACTATATCACCTGGTCACGTACTGACTGGTTCCTGGGGTGAAGACTTTTTAGAAGAAAGTTTTTTCAAACATTTTGTGTAATTATTCCCCTTCTGAGCAACTTTTGGATTGGCCTCACTGACAGGACGAAATCTCAATTGAAAATTACAAAATCTTCTCACACTACGACCAATAAAAGAATTGTCTTGATTCTACCCTTGAAAAAAAATGCTCCGGCATAAACCAAACAGCTGATTTTCTCGGCGTAGTGCTGAAAATCTTTCGACAGTCCACTCACAGCTTAGCTCTTCTTAGGGCTCATTAAGTCGATGTAGTCGCCGAATTTCCATCAATCTTACGTTCGGGCCATTCACATTTTTAGTTTTCTCTGCATAGCACTGCAGACGTGAAACAAGCAAACCTGAGACTGTCTCAAATGAATCTATGCACTTTTTAGGGTTTTTAGTCATCACATCTTCGTTAATAAATCTTTGCTGCTGCAAATTTTGAACGGTTGGGATGTAGTTTGAGCTGATCAAGAGAGAAGGAAAACATATTCATTGGAGTTCTAATCCAAAGAGAAGAGTTTAAATGGAGAACGAGGAAGTAAACGGAATTTCTTTATCAGCCCAGCAAGTCTCGGATAAGTAGTATGGTGAGCAGGGATGAAAATTGGTCGAAACAATGCTCTACGAAAAAGGGAAAAGTTAAAATGACGAAAGAATTGTTGTGGGTGGTTGCGGGATTTGTAGTGTTCACATTCACATCACTTTTGTTGGAACAATCGTTCTCCCGTCCTGGCGTAATTATTCTGGTGTAAACACTACAAAACTTGCAACCACCCACAACTAAATAAAACGCATTGTTTAGCGGGTTTCAAGCGTCTGTGGCACCACCTGACTGAGAATTCCTTATAGGTGGGTCAATACATCATCACAACGTAGACAGTTACTGGGTCGTCGTTCGAGGAGTCCGGCATACCAAGCAAATCGCCCAAGCGTGAACACGTTCGCCTGTTTGAGACGTGAAAATTCAGATGAGTCCAGCGTGCACTGGTGGAGTGTTGGTAACGCGCTCGCCTTGCATGTCAAATGTTCAGATTTCAAACCCCTGCACGGCCGAGGATGTGCACTGCTGATGAGCTCTGACAAGAGCGAAACTCGAGGCCAATGCTTTCCCCTTCGGTGTGGACCCACCAGAATAATTACGCCAGGACAGGAGGATGACTGTTGAGAGGAGAGTAATATGCGTGGGAAAGAAAAACTTACTTGCACAGCTATTTCGTAGATTTGTGATTCCTACAAAATGCGTGTTGATAGAAAAGTTATAACCACATGTAACACCTGGAACACGTTCTTCATAGCTTTTTTATACAAGCTCTCAGTAGTTGGGTCGTCCTGGTGCTCAGCATACTATTTGAGTAGCCAATGAAGAATAAGGTAAACACTGAGATCCTGTTTAGAAGTAACTTCCGTTTGCCTTCAGCAAAGTTTGTTGCGATACTGTGCCTAAAGTGGTCAAAACACCTTGCACCTTGTGGGTACATGAGTAAAATATATTGCCAAGATATCGCCAAAGAATTTCGTCTGCTTATCTCCCTTGATGTCAGTTGATTCTTTCATTGCAGAAGTTGCACGACGAAGGTTTCCAAATCTACTGTAGCGTTCAGAGTATTGATTTGGCAAACACCGCATCGACGCCTTTATCGGAACAATCTTTCAAAAACGTTTTTTCGAACAATTTATCTATATCAAGAATTAAAGAACAAACAAATAGTATATCAAAACTTCGTGCCTTATCCTACGAAGTAGACGTGAGCTACACAATTCAGACGCATTATTCATCATTTGTGAATTGAAATTAACATGATAAAATGGACTGATATTCAAACGGCTTTAGTGGACGCAAAAGAGTTAAAAGATAGGTGCTATTGGCGGAATTTTTAATTTTTGAGCAGAAGTTGCAAAAATGGTGATAGTGAAATAGTTAGTTTTCTGTGTCCAGTAATCTTGATTATCGCATCAAAAATTCACAGGTTGTTGACCAGAATTCGTGTGAATGGTTGAGTATGCTCACAGATCTGTGTCTAAAGGTGGAGACAGGAGGTAGGTCGATGTGTCACTAAGTCAAACTGGTAACGCCACGGTCAAACTAGTTGACAGAACTGGAATAGCTGATAGATTAGTATAAATTCAAAGGGCGCACAAGGTTCTTTTGAACACAAAGGTCTAGGTTGTGTAGCCAAGCTCCGATAGTCTCTACGACCGATCATGCTGAAAATTGTGCCGTTCGCAACCACCTCTATGTTACCTGTTGGAGAAACTGGAAGGCGCATTTTTATTCTGTGGCACGAACGGTTCGGCCGCTGTCAAGGCGACTGTATTAGAACTAGTCTTTTTGCTTACATCAGCAGGAAAAACTGGAGCGTATTTACGCACTGCATTTGACAACCTTCTTGTTGTGCAAACACACGAGCACACTAATGGATTCACGCAGGGGCTGTCGATGAAGTTTGACGGCTTTCTTTTCAGCCTAAACGTGATGGCAAACCTTGGAGTGAAATTCAGGTATGGATTAGGAGACATGTACGTCAGTCCTGTATCGTTCTTTAGCCTCAGCTCAGAACAAGTTTTTTGCGAGTTTCTTGGCTTTCCGTTTTGTCCCCCCCCCCAGTTTTTTGTGTGAACCTTTCCTGGAACTCTTTTCATTCTGTTACCTTAAGTAGGAATCTGTGTCTGGCTGTTACGTAACCAGTTTTGCTCAGTAACCCACAGGTCCATGAACCCGCTTATCCCAGTTCTGTTTGGCAGCCATGAACTGTAAGGCGGTTTGGGCCAGCGCAGCTGATTGCATCGAGTAGTGTGAGAAGGAAAAACGTTGAAAAAACAAACTAAAGGATAAAAATAAAAAAGTAAAAAAGAACGGCGAGTTAACGACCGATCATGAGAGGGTAGATACAACATCGCAACTGGTTGCGAAATCGGTGAGTACATCCAACCATGAACGTGCTGAGTCTCTGATACCTCAACCACTCAAAGGAACATGCGCCGGTGCAGGAGATACCTTTTTCTATATGTTCCGTGCGCCGTCCTCAGGGCATTTATCATCCCCGTTGTTGCATCGTCCATTTGAAAGTTGCCCTAAGAAAAGAGGACAATGCCGAGCAATCGACCACCTGTCTGTAGAAGTACTAAACAAGAGAATTGATTTCTTGTATGATAAAAAATCGCGCGATGCGTAGACCAAGATAAACAACCACAGAAGACAAGCCTTATTATTTTATCTCGAACTTTGAGAGTATATTCAACCATTTGAAATAAAATGTTTCTCATGCTTATCATCTTTTTTAAAGCTCTCTTGCTTCCGAAACCCAAATTAAAACAAATGGGTCTAGGGATTATGGACAGGACTCCGAACTGTGATCGGTTCATCGATGAGAAAAATTCAGCAGGTCTTCACAAGTGAGAAATTTTCACTGGTCTTTGTGAATTGAGAAAAAAAGGCACAATAGCCCGTCGGTACATTTTAACCAAACTCTTCCGTTAAGCAATTGGATGGAACGCATTTTTTTTTACCCTGACCAAGTTTGTGTCTGTCTTTAAACTAAATGGGTTTTGCCATTTCGGGCCAGCAAGGCTCATTTATGTAATGATAATGCACCTATTTAGTTAGAATTTCTTTCATCGGACGTCTCACTCACTGTTCTAATTTTTGCCGCGCTCCACAATGCTTTCTTCAATTTGCGCAAGTACATCCAGAAATATATGGGTAGCACATTGATGCCTAAACCAGGGTAAATCAGGTAAAGCCCATGGGTTGCAAGTGGAGGGAAGTTGAATGTAGGGATAATTGTTTGTATTCATAACACTGAACGCATCTTATAGCGAAATATTGGGAATGGATCCTTTTGGATAAAAGATTGCTTTATTCTGTGGAAATGGTTACTATTCGCTTTTGCAAACCGGTTGACGCCGGACTGATTCAACCAGACCTACGCACTTTACAAATGTTTGTTCAACTTATTCTACCAGCGACGAAATTTGTAGTCTAGCGTTTCCTCCAGTGCATTTTTTTCAGCAGAGTTGGGAAGCTTCTGTTTTGAACTCATGATATTTTGTCAGTATAAAACGACAAAATTTGAGTATTATTAACATGACATTTTCCCAGTCATCATTTACAAAAAACATCTTTACTGGCGATTATTGTCAATCCTGAGTAGTTTAACGTAATCTTAACCCAACGATTTCTCCTGAGGTTTGTGTTAGGAAAGTTCGGTCTTCCAGAGCAAATGTTAGCTTGGAAAAAAGCATCCAGTTTTTGGAAATCATGTAAATACAGTTATGCAACAGCCACCTAAACGTACACGCCTCATCAAAAAACGTATACGACTAAAACAAATTCTTTATCCAGACGGAACACACTACTCACAGTTTCCCTGAAGTTTTTTTGATAGCCCATGAAGGTTCTGCCTTTCTTCGGTGCTATCAGGTAGGCAAAGTCTTCCTCTAGACAATGTACTGCGATGTCTCGGATATCGTTCCAAATGAAACTTGAAGCGGCACATTCCTTTTAAAAATATCGTAAACTGGAGTTTCAGCTGGGATTTAGTTGCGTCTCCCAGTAAAACCAAATTTGTGTGCAAACAAGTGTACTTTGCAAACATCTACTTTGGTTTAATGAATAAACCATGTATCTTGATATGAGAGCTGCTATTTTGCTATTGAGGGGAATGCTGGTAGGTCAGGTAGCGTAGAAGGCTGTTGATTTGTTCGTCGAGCTGGTCAACTCTTGGCATATGGGACACGAAAAGGAAGGGTAATTCATGGGAGCATGGTACTCCAGGACGGATTCGATCAACTGGCGCATTGAACTAGGACCGCTTTACGCAACACTACATGCAAAGGACCAATATCTTACAGGAAAACTAAAGAGAGTCGACTATTGGATTACCAAACGAAGAAACACGAAACTCCTTAGGGTCAGATCAGCAGAGGTTACAAAGTGAAACTCTGAGAGGCCAAGGGCAGAGGTCACTACAGCACCGACCAGAGAACGAGAACCGGAAAGGCCAAGCTCAAAGATCACGTGGTCACCAGCCAATTAGGATATAGGACAACAAACCAACCAGTGGAGCCGCCAGATCCGTCGGCCCCGGCTAGCAGCACTTACGTTAACAAACACCCACCCTTCACTCAGTGCACAACCACTGACCCATCGCTACGCTCCACTCCGCTCCGTAACAAGGCACTGATGATGTCGTGCCCACTGGTGGTGAAATATGTGCAATCAAATCGTTCGGCCTAACGAACAAACCAATGACCACAGATGATATTCGCCCAAAGTTTCTCATTTACGGCTGTCGCTACCGGTGATTCGACAGACCTATTTGTATCAAAAGCTTTTTAAGCCTGAATGTTGATTCAACAGAAGGGTAGCTGGGATATCTGGTTACATGTGTGTTTTCTGACACTGGTTAAGGTTTTTTCGCCGGAAGGTGAGTTTATTTGAGAGACATGCAAGATCAAGGCGACAGCCTGTACAAACAGGGTGTCTAAGAAGTAAAGCATGATTTAATAGAGCACTGGACTCAGTCAACTAGTTATGAGCTTCAAAAGTGCGTGGTTGGCAAGCGAACAGACGCTTTTTCACTTAAATGGGAATGTGTGTGTTATGTGGAGCAATTTTAGCCCCATTGACGAGCCAAATATTATTTCACGAAAACAAATGGTGTTCCAAGTTCAACGCATACAGGGTTGTCTCGGTTTGAAAGACAGGAAGTAATTGTCACCTATCAGATGTAGGTTGATAGTGCATTCATTTCAAACAGAGCGAATTCCTGTCATGCAATTGTTGCTGGAGAGAGGATGGGAATAGTTATCAGGTGCTTAAATTGCACCGGACAACCTAATGTCACGAAACTTGAGACGGCGCCTTTGCCTCACCCAGTTAGCTCTACATTCTGAGAGGAAACAACCTTCATATCATGTCAAATTGCATCACCTCATTAAATGGGCTGATAAATAAAAGACTATGACCGGCTTACACAATTTTTTAGGTGCCATCTTCATAAAGTATAGCCCTTTTTCCGGCATTAAAATTGTTGAGAATGGGTATCATACACCGAAAACCGAATGTCTCGGTAGATCGATACTGGGATTTGTAAGTTACAGCAAGTAGCTTTTGACCGACGGAGGGTTATGTTTTCATGTGGTCATTCTTGTTTCTCCTAAGGTTTGTTTAATAAGTTCAGTAAACTTGTCCCTGCCCTACTTCGGGTTACTGTGCAACTCTATAGTAAATACCGAACAACCTTAAGTCCTTAGGTTAATGACCTTGCTTGTAGGACCCGTGGTTCTAAAGAGTACACTGTACAAAGAGTAGATTTGCACTCCGACCAGGTTCATAACTTTGTCTGCTGTCCTCTACTGGGAGTTGCAACGTCCATAATAGCTCCACCTAGAATCTCTGCTGGTCTACTGATTTCGTCGTCATATGGCTCGAAGACAGCTTTCTGATTTATCAAAACTTCTGGCGTAGTGAAATCATATTGTCCTCTAATTTACCCGCATCTTCGTCAGTCACAGAATCCCCAATATCTTATGGCGTTACAATAAGTTGGTGATCACCCCGGTGACCAGGCTGTCTGGCCACGTGCTGCTCCTTCCAAGGATGAACAGCGCAAATATCCGTGTTTTACGCAGCTGGCATGGTAGTATGGAGTACACCAAACGAGGCACCTGTATTCAGCTGACAGGCAGCTCAATTACAACTGGTATCGAATCATTTGTTTAATAATCAGATAGCACATCCGCCCCAAAAATCCTAAGTTGCTAAGACAGCACAGAGTGTGTTCACAGGTCATATGTCCTGGCGTGTTCGAAACCATAGAAATAGTTCGAAAGCCTCGATCCAAATGCAATTAGCGGACACTTCTGGGGATAGAATTACCCCATTTATCCGCTTAACTTACGTGCGCTGATAAAATTTTATTAGAGAGGTATGTAAAAAAGTATACAGTCTGGATACTGCGGTGTCCATGCACAGAAAAGCACAAAATTACAATCGTGCGGCCAGACAGAGTGGCCAAGAAACCAGAACAAAGTGTGGCTGGAACAAACTAAACAGGTAACTAGTAAGAAGTAAGATAATTCTGCCGCATTAGAGAAGTTCCACGAGCAGACCATTACCTAGCTGTCACCGGCCCCTAACTCGACTCAAACAAGCTTATTGGCTGACTGCATTCTTTTCAAAAAAGCTGAAGGAATTGTGTAACTTCTTAGTTGAGAGGGATAAATCTAAACGAATAAATTAATCAAGGTTTTTTTTATCTAAACAGTTATCGAACCCATATTTGTGGAACAGCACCTGTACAACAGTTGAGGACAGGAGCAATAAGCCAGTTGAATAGGATTCAGAGAAACGAATTCGCACCCGTATCGCCCGAACTTCATTTATAAGACGGGGCCGGATATAACGTTATGGTAAAAAGCACTAATCTATAGATACGTATGAATTATAGGTGGCTATGTTTTGCAAGTCAGTGAGGTCCTGATGCTGGCCAAAACTGTGTATTTAAAAGTTCACTGAAGTCCTGTCAAGTGCAGTAGTGCCATACGGACAGCAGTGTATTACACCATGAAACTACTGAGGAAATCTAAAAGAAACATCCTTGTTAATTCATCAATAAATTTGCCACGTGCAGGCTGCTTTTAGTAAACCAAGTGATCGGAAATTTTCAGTGAAGATTTCATCTTATCACTGAGGCTAATTTATGCTGAAAAGCTGAGAAGCACTGTACAGATGTCTCCCGTGATGGCTCCTCGGGCGACGACACCTCAAATGGAAGTTCCTCTCATCTTGTGAAATTAATCTTCTTCTGAGTCACCTATAGACTGATGATAGCTTGCGAGGCCCGTAAACACGTGATCGTGTGTTGTGATTTATGTGATTGAAGGACTTGCGGTGCTCCATCTTGTCTAAGTGGGAGCTAATCGCACTGCTGTTTAGCCGCTCATGGCCGAACGGTTAGGTGTTCAGTTACTGGCCGGAAGGCTGGGGGTTAGAAATCCTCTGAGTTTCGTGAGATGCGCAAGACTTGTGATTCCCAGTAAGGATGAAACCGCTGTACAGCGCTGTTCCGCTTTTCAGGATAGATTGGCTCCACTGACAAGACGAAATGTTCATTGCAAATCATCAAATCTTCGCAGACTACCGTTGATCAAATCAGTAGTAGTTGTTGTCTGGATCGGCTTGATATTTGACTTTGTCACCTGCATAAGGTATGTGCTGTTTTTGTTTTGACTGACTGGTTCTTTTTACTTGTATTTTAATCTGTTTTTGTTGCGCTTGCATTCCAAGTCCCGCCTCACTTGGCTGGAGCATATCGATAAAATCAAGCGAGAAGGAAATTTTGCTTTCATTTTTCCGTCACCATCTTGCAAAGCCTGAGCATGTTGACGCAGTGGCCAACTCTCAAACGATTAAGTAGATAAGCTAGGTAAAAGCTCATACAGCTAATCGAAAATGGCTTTATGCATGTGGAGTATGCAGGCCCGAAATGAAAAATCCAAAGGTAGTTAGCCGATCAACTTCCATGTTTGAATTCTTGGTCAGTTGAAACCGATCTCGTCACATCTTTACAGTTTTTCGTTTGTATCCAAGTAGGCTGGGATACCAGCCCCATTATTATCGATCATGTTTTCGGATAGATTTAAACTACCAATTGTTGTTTTCGCCTTCTCACTCTGCTCTTGCTCCCCACAAATTATCTCATTATACATCCCTACATTATGTTTTTTGTTTATGTGGTAGCAATAAAAAGTGAGCCTTCTTGGCCCTGATTACTGGATGTTTACTTGTCCATCAAAATGAGTGTACCAAGTTGCAAACGACAGAGAGCTGAGTTAATCGGAAGTGGGGAAAACGTGATAACTGCTTCAGAAGCTCATGGGACTTCCAAGTGTTTTGAGTATCCTCATAGTCAACAGCTACTTACCGTATAAATGGTTTGATTAGCTTTATTGTTACGTTGTCTGTTTTTTGGACATCCTCGATAGTGATTGACACAATCGGATGCCAAACATGATGGGAAAATACCCACACATCGTTAACAGTAGAGGAAAAGAGGTGTAATTATATTATACCTAGGAAATCATTGTCATACAATGAACTGAGTTTGGAAGAGCAAAACATTTACCTACGGCATCCGAACAAAAACAAATCCCTTCCGAACGCATGCTTAATTTTTGAAAATAAAGTTAGATTTTGCACGGCCATTACAGGAAGTAAATCGATGAACTACTGAAGCTTCTGCCACGGCGGAATTGAGACAGACTAGAAAAAGTGCGTTTCCATGGACCGTGAATAAAATGGGCGCTTTTATGGTGGTAGAACGTGTGCCAAAATAAGGAACTGAGTAGAAGACCTTGGGTTATTCCTTCGTAAAACATTATTGTTTAAATGTGACTGGTTAATATGGCTGTTGATACGAAGGACCAGCCTGATTATGGCCTTCGAAATCATTCGGATCGTACCGTTCCTCACCACTACAAACAACTGTCTACCGTAGAGCGCCTCGGAATCGGGTCAATCAATCCATTTATCTATGTTCAGCAGAAACTTGTAGGACCTATTAGTTCACGGAATAAAGACAGCCATAATACAATTCAGAAGGTGTATGCACTAATAACAGTCTTTACTGTGGTTGACAGTAGTTTACAGAAGCGAGTTGCACCATGTATAAAATAAAGACAACATGAAATGTGGAGCAAGTCAAAAGGGGACTTATCATTTGTGAGAGTCCCTTGGTGAAAGTCCGGACTGCGGGAGCGTGTTTTCTTCGCAGTATAGCTGCTACACGTGTTCCATAATTGTCCGTGGACTTGTGGAGTTTGGTTGACTCCTTGCTCCCTGTGCGCGCTCCCTGCGCGCGCGCGAGTCTGTGTTGTGTGTACTGTGTTGTGTGTACAGTGTTATGTGTATAGGTTGGCCATGTTCTGTCCTTATATACGTTGAGTAGACCGTGAAAAACAACAATGTGAAAGACCTTCAGAATCACTCATAACTTATCAACAGGAAATTATGGTGAGGTTCGGCTGAATGTTCCGTCAACTGCGAATTACTTTGCAAATAAGTCTTAACTTATTTTGGCCTACGAGCCAATCAAGTTCCATAACCTAGGCTGACTGCGATGTAATCAGTTTGGCTGGGTGACCTACTGACCGCTCTCTTCATTCTTTCCTCTTTAAATGTTTAACCGTGTATTAGCCTACTCTGGCTGGTGATGTATTAGCCAAGGTGAAAGTTCATGCTTTGTTAGATGTGATCTTTAAATGGACCGACCCGCAATGGAATACGAGGAGAGTTGGCCAGATATCTCTCGTCATCACTGTACAAAGGAAGCACTAATTACTTTTCTTCGAACTAGTAATGCGAGGGATTCGTTCTGTAGCCATTGTGAGGCAATGGTCTTGGAAGAATCCCGCTGTTCGGGTAGGGTTTCTGGGTGAAACAGTTGAAATCCGTAATGACGTGAATTAAATAGCTCTCATATACCTTGTAACCAACTACTTATTGACGCTGATACAAACTATGATCCGGATTTCACAGAAATACCAAAGAGCTATTCAAACTCAGTTGTGAGCTTGGATTAAGTTTTGAACAAAATGCCAGGATGGATCTTTTCGCGGCATAGAATTGTTACTAGAATTCGGTCTCCTGAGAAAAAGGTTGGACGGCCAGATAAATTGAAAGTTTGGGAAACAAACGTAGGCATCTGCAAACATCTTGGACACCTTCACAAATCAGCTGAAAATGAAGTTTAAAGGGGTGTTCGAAATTCCCTGTTTTTGGTATTAATCCACGTAGAATGCTTTTAAGGCCAGTTGATCTTCTCAGCTTTCCTCACTCCTGATCAAATCAGATCACTCAATTTTCCCCGTTCACCACTCAAGGAAGTTACTCCAAGAAAATCTGACTCGTAATGTGTTTAATAGGACTGGCCCATACTATTTGCGAATACCATCAGATTTCAGGAAATCCGACGTCGCTTATTATACGTCAGTAAGAGATAGGGATTTGTCTAACTTTCATGGCAAAACCCCCTTCAGTATTCCGTCTACAGAATCACAGATGCTGTTTAGACCGTGTACAGAACGTTCCGTCACGCTTCTTGAATAGATTCATGTTCACGTATATATGTTAGCTGGTCAAAAACCAAGTATCCTAGAGGGAATAAAAAATCTCGTCAGCCGAATAACAGTAAATGGGGCGTTGTTGTGTAAAACTATGATTTTACTGCCGGTTTAATACAGAAGAAAGAGTGCTGGATTAAAGTGACCATGGTTTGTTCCTTTTTTTTTGAATTACATGTAATTTGACCAACGAAGGCATAAATTCCTAGAAACGCAGAAAAAAATAGATTCTTCATTGAGAGTTTGCATACTGCGAACTTATTTTTCTTTTTCAGCGACGACCGCAAACACGACTATCTGGACTGTGCAGTTAGCGTTTTTTATCAGTAATGATGGTCGTCTCCCATAATCGGTCCCATAATTTGTAACTTATGGCTTACTTGAATCTGTGTTCCTTTTGACTCTAAATCAACCAGTCTGCGTCTTCCTGGTTGTTTTTTGCAAGTGAGTGGACTGGAAGGAATAATTAGATGTGCCTGACATTGAGGCGCCGCTCGGTATTCGCCGAATGAAAGCGATTTGCCATTCAGGCAAAAATAAAGGTACCTGTTTTTCATTTGAAACGGCAGTTGTCTGCTCATTCGCTGCCCGCAGATATTTCCGCTTCACGTCGGTGCACTGAATCTATGTGCTCAGCTTTGAGAGCAAGAAAAAGTCCTTGGAGTTTCCTGTTTGAGTGCACCGTTGGCTTCTGTTTGCCAGGGTGCACTTCTGTTCTCATTTTAGCCGAGTAGCGTCCAAAAATGACGAAAAAATGACACCGAATGTTCAGAAAATCATGGATCCTAATCAACCAGATCTCGATTATAAAATTTGAATTTTCTCGTTATGTTATTTACTTCATCAAACGACTGATTGAATTAGGCACGTAACGCGTGTGCTCGTCACGTTTGCTGAACACAGCTAATCTCCATAATTATACTTCAGTCCAGGCAGGTGATTGTAATAAAATTTTACAGCTTAGGCTACACTGTCCGACTGCACTTAACCTTTGTTCACGTCACGATTCACTGACCATAATTCTTTGAGAAACCTGTAGACAAGTCATTGTTAACAGAGTCGCTCGGCAACCTAAGCAGGTGATGGTAAATTCACTGCGGATAATTAATAATTAATCTGGAAATGACAACACCGGAAAGATAATTTTGGGTTTTTTGCTTATTTTCAACTGCCACATCAGACGACCTTTGTGGAAAGCATTCAGCTGCATATGGTATGCGGATGAGTCTTCCGTTAAGACAAATTCATTTTGAAATTGACTGTAAAACTCCACGTAGGTGAAATTTGGCGTTCGGGTAGGAAATAGTGTTGGTGGACAGTGAAGAACTACTTCTAAGTAAGGGTGGAAGTGAAATATCTAAGAGTCTTCAGCTACCTTATAAGTACCATTCCAGTTCACATGACTTTCGTTTGAACAGCGTTCTCCTATCCTGACGAATTCACTCTCGTGCTTCCACATTAAAGCGGGAAGCTATGGACGCAAGTTTCGCTCTTATTAGAGCTCACCAGAAGTGCATATCCTTGGCAGTGCTGGAGTTGGAACTTCGGACAAGTGACATGCGAGATGAGCGTAGTTCCATTACTCCAGCAGCCTATGCTTAAGGTATCTGAACATTGCGTCTAAACAGTCAAACTTGTTCACGCTTGGGCATGAAAGTATTCATTTGAGCATCGGCTTATCTTGAAACTCACCTCAGCTCAAATTTTTCCGTAATATCTACCCATGAATCTCGTTTTTTACATTTGCGAATGAATAAAATAATCCTAATTTGTAGCACTTGCGAACCAATGTCTTTACGTTGCTTTGAGAAAATGCCTGCCTCAAAATAATTTAGAATGCCGGAAAATTCATGTCTAAGTCAACAGAGACAAAAATGAGTGAGGGTCTGCTAAAAAACCATCGTCGTTTTGTCAAATTTAACGTCCTCTGCTGTAAAGCTGACGGCATTGGCTTTACATTTCTCAGTATGAAAAAGTGCACCTTTGGTGAACAAGTCCTTCCAGTCAGGCAAAGCTCTACCAAGGGACAAGTTATTTTGGGTCTATAAGTCGACAAAAGATACTAGCGTTCCCTGAAGCGTGATACTCAACTGTAGGCAGGGTTAGAGAGAGGTGTGACTACAGACTATTTTGACAGTGCTTTTGAGTTTCGCATCCTCACTTCTTACCGCCTGGGGCGATTCAGGAATGGCAAAGTTTCACTGACGTATGATTAGCTCAAAGGCAACGGGCGTGTGAGGTCCTGCGTTTCCACATTGCCCAATACTGAACGCACTCATATCTTGCAGAAACTTCAATGAGATTATCATCAAGAAAGAAAGTAAAAGCCGCTAGCAGTGTGATGAGATTTCGAAAGTATATTAAAGAATTCTTCCTGCAAATGAAACCAATCTGTGATTAACAGCCGAGAAGCACTGTACAGCTGTTTATGCCTTATTTGGAATCATCAACAGGGCGAATCTCACGAACTTCAGGGAGTCTCGAAAAATAAACCTTTCCGCCGCGGGTGGCTGATCAGCCGCCTATTGTCCCACCGATGTGTAGCTGTTTCGAAAACCGGAGGATGATCACTTGTTCATATTTTATTCGGTCACATAACGTGAGAAATGCAAACACGAGAAAAACAAAAATTTCGTTGATTAGATTACCGTGTTTTTTTTGAGCTGGTTTTGGAACGGTGGTTCGGATGTGAGTATCCATTAGTGGTGGCAGAAAAGTCATGTTGGGGTTCGATCTAGTTGCTTTCATGGGTCTATGAAAATTTCCTCCAAATATAAATGTAGTGACAGCTTGCAAACGCCCCAAGAAACGCACTTCACTAGGTTTCGTTTCGTTTATGGTTCATCTGAATCCAGTACACTTCCTTCTGATGGACCAGGAGAATATCTGCTTCGCGAAACAAGCTTAACACTATCGGTTCCTCGAGGACACAGATCTAGCAAGACGTAGACTGGTGGGTACAGGCAAAAGCATTGTGGTTCGTACTGCCAAAAGAAAACTGCTGCGGCCCACCAGTCATTGCATCATACAAAGGTCCCTTGCTACATGTGTTGGGTTTGCTCGTTAAGGTAACAATCGGAGCTATCAAGAAGGGTAAATTAGAAGCTAAAGAGATATTGCTATTACATGGTACTGAGAGATCATAACCTTTTGCGTGATTTTTATTCTGACGGCAGTGTGGAACAAATTTAGAAAACCGAGCGAAAGGGGGACGATAGAAGTTACCGAGTCTGGGCAATTTAATAGGATGAAAGGACGAGATAAACAGTAAACTAGGAATATTGATCCCTTAGGGGCATAGGGCCTTTTACCAGCGCCGGATCATTTCTATGGCTTGGAATGATACATCGGATGGTGTTTGAGTAACCTGGATCGTACCACGTTGCGTATGATGTAGTCGACTTAACAAGATCCCGAAAGTTTGGCCCGATCTGTCGGACCCTGTAAACGCGGTAATGTTAGCCTCTTCAAGAGGGCTGAAATATGTGCAATAAACACCTTTATCAGGTCCGGAGGAATACGGCAATAAAAGTTTCCAAGTCTATTCGGTCATACACCGCCTCACACTTCAGTCTTTTTAAATTCATTGTGAATGCCCCAACGTTCTTGTATGTTGTCATTCACTAATAATAAGTTGAAGTTTCTAGTATACAGGTGTTGAAAATATTTAGACTTTTCCGGAAGTCACAGTAGCCCAAACTGCAGACAGATTTTCACAGCCATGTGGACATAAAACACATACGAAATGTCACCTGTTGCCTCTGGTAAATGGAGTTTGTAAGGTTGACACAGATGAAGCAGTGGACACAGATTTAACGTCTATATTGAGAGAATTGACGGGAAACAGTCCTGGAAGCTTGTGACAGAATACACGAGACAACATTTTACATCAGAAGCCTGACAGTACTGAAGATGCCCATCTACGTTCAGCTGTCAAACAGAAACTAGAATGCTTCTGAAACACCCAACAGGGAACTAACAACTTCACTCAAAAGAACTTTCACTGTCACTCAACTAAGGATACACTTCATTAGCAAGCGGTTTCTCAGCACAAACTGAAGGATAAGATGCCGGTCCACGACAATTCTGGGATAATTTATTGATAATGTATTCATAATAATGCTCATAAAAATGGTACTATTCATTATAATATATTTGTACTATATTCCACAAACTAAGTAGATCAGGTGACTTGACAATTAGCTGAAAAACTGCTGAGTATATACCATCATGCTATGGAACAGGACAAGCAAAACCCAGGATATGCGCGACTTCATCTAATCTGATCGATAGATCAATGGATTGGTCCGACTTGGTGCACATGGTGGCTAAATCAAATTAAAAAGCAACGAATTTAGGGGAGTGTCTCAAAACGACTCAGTTCGAATTAGCTTCTTTCCTAGTCGGAACAGCTTGAGAAAGCTCAGCGGTTAAATTGCGAACTTACAAACTGGAAGGTCCATGGTTCAATCTCGACCCCAGGGCATGTTGACCGCTTGTGTCTAAGCCTGGGCAACCTGAAAATATCTCAGCCCTCTTGCTTCCTTTGGATAGCACCGCAGCTGGATAGCGAAAGAATGTTATGGCTGAACCACTGGTCGGAAAAACCTCCCTTTATTCATTAAGTAAAACCAAGTAGAACGAGCAAAGGAGTGTTTTCATGGTGTTAAGCAAATGAAACGAAAAGTGTGTTATTGTGACCCCAAGCGTCGGATATAGCTTTAGTCTAGGACACAAATATTAGTGATACGCAAAAATGTGAGTGACCTAAACTGATTACTTAAATTTTTGTTCAAGGTAATTTGCTGCGGGGCTTGGTGCCAGACTATTCGATTTCAACAATATTTTACTATTAGCTTATTGAAATGTTTTATTATTTTCCTCATTCCAGAAGACAAGTAAACTTGGAAAAATTAGGTACCGAAGAATAAAGATAGAAGTGAAGCGAAAAAACACATGGAAATACTGGGATTGAGTTGTTGGTAGCTGTTATCCACTCTGGTTGCAAGAAACAAACTAGGAACTATCTGTAGTGCATTCAAAATATACCAGCTGTTATGTTTCTAAAAAATTGAAATCCGTTGTCTTCCTTTCCTACCGAGATATAAATGCTCAAAAACAGATGAGTGGATGGCCACCTCTTTTCTTCTTGGCGATGGTTATACCTTGTAGTTTTAAGTGTTGTACCGTCACTCTGTATAGTCTGCATTCTTAATTTAACCAATTGTAGCCGATCACATTGTTTTTCTGAGGGAGACGGAATAAAAAAGCAAGTGTGCAAAACGAGACGTTCATCGCGTGACTCAAACAACGGAAATATTGTATTGGATGAGTTTTCTTACAGACGCCCAAATTCTAAGTGCAGCCGGGACGCAGTAATAAAACAACTGTCATTGTTCCCTCAAACTAGCACTTATCAAGGATGCAAAGATCCCGTTTGGTGATTTGAAAAAAACATCCTTATAGAAAAGACGCCGGAATTTCGTAGAGCTTTTGAAAGTCTGTGTAGGAACCAATATTGTGACAAAGACACGCAAGGCTAGAGAATACGGGAGCAGTGTGTGGGCCATCCACCAGGGACTGGTTCCGATATTTTCGATATGTTCTGATTGTTCGAGAGAATACAAGAAAGCCAACTGCTCGAAATTTGATTTGATTCAACCGCTGAAGATTCATTTAAACTTATTCGGTCATATCCTTACGAAACTGGACCTCATTACAAGTGCATATGGATGAAAAGAAATGTCTGAACAGATGGTGTGCACATCAGACCAGACAGTCACAACCCATTCTTGTTTAGGTTTAAGTTCGGAGCCTGATCCCTGCATTTTCGGGAAGCACCGTGTACTGGACACAGCTGACGGCTCTTAACTGTTCAAAACTTATGACTAAAATTGTCTAGATATTCAATGAAGCGCTAAATGATATTGAAATGATAGGCAAACTAGTATAAAGACGTACTGCAAAGTGGATGGGTGCCCTGAAAACCTCTGTTCCAATATATATATATATATATATATATATATATATATATGGCTCAGCTATGTGAGGGCTGTTTGAAAACTGAGGGTATATTTATCTCATTGATTAGTTAAGGTGATAATACTCTCGTGCATCAACAAGTTGTAATCATTGTGTCTTTGTATTACAGGTCTAACACACCGGTTCGGTACCGTCACAGTGAAGCTCGGTGATTGATGGCATTTACAGTGAAATCGTACGGTTTTATGGCTACAATATGTTTTGGATCGACGGGCCTGGAAAGTATCTTAGTGGAGGCGTTGCAGGTACAACCCAGATAAAACACCAGTGATGTAGTTCCACTCATTTTTTCGCACAGCTTTCTTATAAAAAATAGCCGCCGAATTTTAGAGTAAAAACCTCGCTTCTGGAGCAGTCATCTCAACCTTCGTCCTGATCTGGTTGTTCTTTAGAAACCTCTTATATAAGGACTGACTGATTTTCGTCACCGCCACTAAAGGGGATAAGAGGAAAGGCACATCAAAAGAAAAGCCAGACGAAGATCAAGGGGCTATCGAAAAAAAACTTATAAGGAGATCGACGGTGAACTCGGGAGACTCAAATGCAGATTCGCATAGCTGAATAATCCAATACTTTCGCTCGGTTTGAAGGACCGAAGCATACTACTGACATTGCGATTGCTCATGTGTACAAGCAACGTACGTAAATCGAGGTTGGAAAAGCTAATGGCCCACGTCTCTTTTCACTTGCGCTGGTCAAATTCTGGGTCAATATTTTCACCAAACCAACATCATGTGACTGGAAAAAATTGCTGGTTATTGGAAAATGACACGGATAACTTCAGTAACTGAGAAAATTCAAGGTGTTGACCCATGTTTTGAAGTGGTTTAGAAGAGTGGACTTGGATGAAAGGTTAACCATCCGTTGCTCAAAGGCTTTCTAAAAAGATTAAAAAACGAAGTCGGTTGGTCGGTTTTTTTCAACAAAACAATGCTTTTGTCTGTCTTGGTAAAAAAGGATGTTGTTTTAACTATTCTATGAAGATGCTGATGAGGTGGTGTTCTCCGGTTTCCCTAAGACTGTTTCACCAAACACACTTGATTCCTGAATCCACACGTCTCTCGACACGTGCGGTATTTTCCAAAAGGCTTTTACTCCTATTTTTTGCCCTTGTATTTTAGCAGGACGCTCATCTTCAGTGTATTCTCCCGGTTGTTGGCTCCATACACGACACGCCCGGCTCAAAAGTCCATCCATAGAGCGGAACCGCTGCACTCACGAAGTGGTCTGAGAAGAACTCACCTTACCACACTGCCTACTCTGTCTGGATGTAAGATTATTTCTCCTTCAAACAAGGTTATGCAATTACCTGCTCAGTAACCTTTCCACAGTGGATGTACGGATCTGGTTTTGTAACCGCGTCCTCATTTCAGGACGAGTTTGCTTCATTGTGTCACACTTTTTCGGAATTTCGGCTGAACACCACCTCCTCCATGCTCTTCTAAGCTTGTTTCAACTTAAAAACATAGGTCAGTCCTCGGTCGTTCTACAAACTCCATTGTCTTCATGCTCAACCCTGCACCCGTTTCACGACACTTTTTAAAACATTGTGAGGCTGCGGTTTCTAGCTTTGCAGTATGTGAATGTACACAGCATCCTCTCTTCTCCCTTGATACTGGACGCCTTTTTAACTCGGCTACAGTTTTTTACGCTTACACACAACTTCGGGCCCAACTTTCCCTGATATAATGAACGGATCCTCACGAAGAGCCATGGAAAGTTGGTCTGCTACAGATTTTATCCAGGACCTATCACAGATATTGGATAAAACGCACGGATACGCTTGGAATGCAACACTGTGCAACACTGAAGGTCTTAGTGAGGTTTTTATTAAAATGAGTAGGAAACCACACAGAATGAGAATTACCGGGACGCTTTTCACTGAAGTCCTGCTCCGTCGCTTATCCATATACTGGCGGCAAGAACTACAAGATATGCCAGGGAAACTGTCGAAAAACAACGCAGTCAAACGCGCCAAACCCCCCTGATCATCTACTTGGTGAACGGCAAAGTGAGCGGTTATGCATTGGTAGCTTGAATTCGCAAAAGAAGGAGTCACTTTCTTCTAAGAGAAACTACTCACAGGGTTGCTGAAAACTCTTTAGTTGAGTCCCTCATAAAAACCAGATTGATATGCAAATGAGTTTATTTGTCAAGTCTCTTTCTGTCTTTCAAAAGTGGCCATCTTTCGGAGGCTCTGAGTGGATCCTTTTGGTTCAGTAGGCCTGGTAAGGCGTTTCAGTTATGAGGAAAGAATATTACTAGACCACACTTGCGTTTGGTGTCTTGATCTCGCCAAGCACTTTCCAATGTCTGAAGCAGACGGGGGTCCGGTCTACTTAGATGGCATCAGGGTTTTAATCGAAGGCAAGTACGAACATCTAAACGCATATGATGCGCCTCTGAAGGCCTGATGACCAACTTCTAAAACTGGAGGCAAACCGAGTACGAGGCCCAGTTTCTTCCAACTGGCTACAAACCAATCCAACTGAAGTGATGAAAGTGAGGATTTGCTGTTAAGCCTTCTTGACTACCAAACCAGGAATTACCCTTGACTCATCGTAGTGTGAGGCTGTTTTTTGGTTTCAAATTCAGATATCGTCTTGTCAGTTCTGGACTAAAATGTACAGAAACACTGCACAGCTGGTTCATCCTTATTGGGAATCGTCAGTAGTGCGCATCTCACGGAACTCAGAGATTTTCGAACCCAAGGCCTTTCAATCAGTGGTTAAGCATTTACCTTTTCGAGCAGGAGCAGCTGAACAGCAGACTAGATCTCAGTTAGGCAGGATATGGTGCCGCTCCTCATTCGACTACAGAAACCACATCCCCTGGCCACGTATTTACTGGCTGCTTGATTGGCGACTTCTCGGAAGGAAGCTTACCACAACCTGTAAAGTTATTTTTTACATGAGTCACACAAAGATTGGTCGAAGTGTGAGGAAATTTTGTGATTTTTAATTGAGCTTTTGTTCCGTCAGGATAAGTGAAACTTGTGTGATTTCGTCACGCAAGGAGCCAATCAATATGTGATCACGCGTGTGGTTTCTGTGCTTGAAGGATGAGTGGCGCTATATCCTGTCTACGAGAGAGCTGCTGTTCAGCTGATTGTGGTCAAACGCTTAGGTGTTGAACCCCTGACATTGGGGCCGTGTGGGTTCGAGAATCTTTGAGGTCCGTGAGATGCACACTTCTGAGCATTCTCGATAAGAATGAACCAGCTGAACATTGCTTCTCGACTTTTCAGCATAGATTAGCTTCATTGACAAGGCGAAATCTCAGTTGGAAATTAATTTTCCGTCAGATTTCTATAAAAAACTTTGCGTCACTAATTTGTGACGTCTGATGGTGCATTCCAATAACTTTCCTACGAGTAACAACGAATCGTTATGGAATTTGGAACCAAAGCGAACGTTTGAACGGCCGCATCAAGCCCCGTATGGGACCAAATCCTTGAAATTTTCGGAGAAGTAGCTAGGTTGTTTTGTCTATGGATGTTGGAATTCGGGACGACATGCGAAATCAAACGGCGTCACACGTATACCGGCTAACTATAAACGAGCTTGATGCAGAACCTAAAGGAACCATCGAATTACCCGGGAGAAAATATTTACTTTCTAAATTAAGACCCACATTTTTCGGTGAAAAGCATGCTATGGAATAAGCAGACCGCAAGGCATCACTTTGGTTACAGCCATACAGACGCTTGATAATCCGAAAAGTCAACAAGTACGCTAAGAAGAGTTTTTGCGAGAATACGAATTTGCAGGTCGGCGTATAGAATTTACACGTTATATAGGGGAAAGCGCGTGATCGATTCATGCTCATCGGAAGACGCACCAAATGCAAACTTAAGGCGTTGGTGGGAAACGGAATTAACAGACCGGAATACATCTGATATGCCGTCGGCTGGGTCGCACGTGTAAGGAACGAAAGCAGGGAGGTTGAATGTGGCTGAATATGGTCACCTAACGACCAAACGATGATTTGGGACAACCAGTGCAGACCATTGTGCACAGTTGGACCTGACTACCTCAGCGAGCCGGTACCAGGCGCCATAGGTGATCTGAATTGGGACTGAGCCACCGTGAGGTAAACCCAAACCGGCACCCAGGATAAGATTCTCCTGGACGTCAACTGTCAAGCATCTGTAATTTCTGTGGAAACCGTAAGAAGTGTGAAAGTTTCGAGAACCTTAATCAGGCGAATAGACCTTTATTGAACGTAATCCAGACTGGTCAGTCAGGTGTATTCGTCACTGCAGAAATCAATAACGCTCCAAACTGAAACGGAAAACCACCGCATTTTTTGTTGTGGAGTATTTTACAAGATGTTCCTCGACTGGACCTTGGGAATGAATAGACGGTTGATGATTATCCCATCTTTGTTTGGTCATTCGGTGTTTTTCCGATGTCCTTCAAACTTTAGCTTGGAACAAGCCCAGGATGGTTCCAGGGATTGGTTCGAAAAGAGCCAGCGTTAGGAAGCAAGATTTTATGGAAATGAAAATCGGTTGCCGATCAGTAGTTAGCATTGCGATGTTGTGTCTAACGTCCAAATGGAAAAGGGTAATTGCTTAATTTCATCAACATACTACAGATAAACCTACTTCACCGCGGTGATCAGCCTGCTATTCTCCCACCGAAGAAGGCTTCCGGAAGCATAGTATTGGATTAAAGTAGTTGCAGAGGGTAAAATAATACAAATACTTTCAAACACTGCATTATTTGCAGTGGATAAAAGGTGTTTCGATATGGTATAAAATGTTATGTGCGATATCCATACTACCTTGAAATGTTTATATACTATGTAGGCTAAATGACAAAAACCAAATTAAACAAAATAAAGGGACAGGTGAGGTACTGCTCTGCTTGTCCATGAAAACCGGTAAGGCTTGGCTTGCCACTCTACAGAGATAGCATATAATTTCTTATGAAGAGAAGCTGGAAACGTACCGGAATAGTAGTAGCTCGGGTGTATTCATTGTCGGTTGTTCAGGTAGCTGTTGATTGGTTCGCCAACTATGACACTTAGCTTGCAAACTTTCCCTCACCAGTCGAGGTGACATCATTGGTGCGCGGCTGAGTATACTGAGTATGCTGTCACCTCGATTGGTGACAAAACGTTTGCAAGCCATGCTCGGCTAACAGATCAAAGACCGCCTGATCAACCACCAAAGAAAAGCCATCAGTCGGATCTACGACGCTGCCATATTATGGGTGACGGGATAAACCACACGTCTCTTCATCCCATCACAAAGAACATCGTGCCTCTGTTCTCCAAGTCCAACCCTATCTACCACCTTGTTGTGCTTCTAGCTCCAAAGATCTTAGAATGACAAGCAAGCGCTTTGGAATCGGGGTCAAAAAACTACCCGAAATCCGAGTTATAGTATCCGCACTCCTTCAAATCTATACACAATTTATATGTTACGGACTCAATGACTGCTTTTGTAGTCTTTCAATACACACAACCACTTCATTGCGGAAATCATAGAAACGTATCATTCTAAACTCTTCTATCCAGAAGAACATTCTGAGTTGTGATCAAATGCGCTCAACACCTTGGCGGCCACTGAAAGAAGTTGGACACATAAGACGAGCCACCCGAGTGAACACCAGTAGAAGACCTTTATAAAACAGGATTGTAAAAACTGAACCAGACACTTCTGAAGGGCTTGCTCACTAGCCTCTTAGTCAGCAAAGCATGTTAAATGTGGAATACTTGCTGGTACGGGGATCCCATAGATTTACAAGGATGTAACTGGAGGTGATCCATGGACACCAGAAAGCCTACCGTGATGGCGAAAGTTATGATGCTTGGTGAGGGGTCTTTCAATCCCCAGCAAATAACTCCTCAAATTGAACCCAAGAGCTTATTGTCATCCACGTAATTAAGCTTTTTTCGGAAATGAAGTAAAGGGACGTTGCAACGTGTCTTTATAGTTACAGTTTTTGTGAAAGTTTACGCAAAATCCTGGCTGGTTGGAAAGGCAATTGTGGACGTACCAAGGCAGCAAAAATGTACAAAGTCACTGCCTAAGAGAGGTTAGTCTCTGGAAGAGCCATAGCGCTTTCATGTTAGTTCCTCTTCAAAAAGCCCGTGGTATTTAGGACTTCTTTGTTTTGTTAGTGCTTCTAAGCCCTAAAGTAGGGCTACCAATGCAATATGACTGTCTTTTATTAAAAGTGTTCGGAGTGGAAATTCTCCCACTCGGTATTTTTACCGCGCATCACACTCAAAACGAAAATAATGTTGAACAGGTTGCTCACCAAGTATTGATCCAGCCGTCATCACCTAAGTTTCGATAGTTTAGTGCGCAGATGAAAAATGACGACTGTAGCGAAAACACATCTCAGTCTTAATGTATATTTAACAGACATCCTCCGAGTCGAAAAAAGAGGAGTTCTATCATAAAGCGTGTAAAAATCAAGTGTTGTGTACAGACTATTCTGAATAAAAGTGCTATGGACGATTCGTTATTTTAGAGGTGTTTGTATTTTCTCATCTCATTATCCAAAGAGGAGCAATTTCGCCATTCTGGGGTTTGTGCATCCATCATGTTTGAGCCATCGGAGTAGGTGCAACAGTCCATAGGAATGCAGCGCAATAAATTAACCAACCCCGTGAACTCATTTTTGCTGTTTGATCAATGATCATTGTCCTCTGAGGATCGCAACTCAGGCTCTATCCACATAGAATGCCACTGTCCGCCAAATACAATTATTTACAAACTGATTTGGAAAACTTAGCTGAATTTCAGCCGAGCCATTCATCTGTGTGATTCTCCTCCAACTGAATGTGCATCAAAAAACCGTCTCACGCTTCAGTCGGTGAGAATATCACGTCACCTCATATCTTTCGGCTGGGATTCAGTTGAGTCTCGTGTTAAAACCGAACGGGTTTGCAAATGAGTGCATATAATGACCACTGCAGCATTCGGATTTAGTTGGAACATAGGGTTGATGGAAACTCGGGGACTGTGCCTACCTGATGAACTAGAAGAATAGACAAACCGGTCGTGAGCTTTTGAAGATTTTTCAGCAACCTCATGAGTACTGTGGTCCAGCAAACACAAAAGCGGCGTCAGTGTAAAAGGACTACTCTGGTTTCCGCACACCAAAATTGCCTCCCAAATTTGCCACGAAGAAATACATTAAATTGCATTTTTTAAATAAACCATGTAAATGAATTTTAGCGCGTATGTTTACAGAGCAAATATTGACGTCCAGTGAGTAAGGCCGGATAAAATACCGCCATTCGCACGCAGCGAGCCTACCGTATAAAAAATCGTCTTTTATTTTTAAGGTAAATATTTAAAAACATCAAACAAAAAAATCTCTACGTTTGTTCCCAGGTGTTTAGAGCACGTACGTTTTCTCACATTTTCTTCTTGGATAACAATCTTGCTTGAACAGAACTCGAACTCATTTATAAGTATCAACTATTTGAGAGTTCCCCTTCTCACATAATGCGCAGTTAAGTAATTCCTCATAGCAACGGTTTTTGCCTTTGGGTGTGAGAAAAATTTGATAACGTTATCAACTTTGTGAAATGTTGTCCTGGTCACTGAGGGAGCAGATATCTTTGGTTAGGCGTTTCACCAGAAGATGAACAATAAAAACCCAGTCTACAATTTGTGCTGCCCATGTAAGGGATGAACAAATGCAAAACTATTCGGGTTTATGTTGTGCTGTGGAATGGCAGTTAATACTTGTCCATCATAAATGAATAGGTATGACAAAATATACCGTATGAAACGTTGAAGTGGCCTTAAAAGTGAGAAATGCAAAAACTATAGAATAAATACCTAAGAAGTCGAAGTTTTTATTGACAGTTCCAATCAATAGCCACGTAGTTGGATGACCAAATTGGTAAATGTGATTTGCTCATCAGTATAAGATTTAGGAAAAATAAAACAACAAATATGCGTTTCAGTGGGTGGACATTGAGTTAAAGGGAAGATTGTATTCTTCTCCTTGCGAAAAAAGCTGACACACAGGTAAAAGAGAAGGTGTTCGGAACGAGTAACGCATTCTGCTGGATCCTTTCGATGGGCAGGGGGTCAGTTGCAGGACCCCAGCTTTTCATCTTATTAACATAAAGCCTGGACGTTGGCCTCATAACAAACTTTTTGCGGATGAGTGCTTACCACTGGTCAGGTTGCTGAGTTTGATGGATTAGTGTGCTGAAGTAACGGTCCGGTTTGAAGTAGCACTCTTCACACTACTGCCTGTTCCTTGATATGTGATAGAAAGACGAATACTAAACGGTGACACCAATAAGTGTGAAGACAACCGGGTATACAGCTGATGGCAGTCACTATAAATGCATGGACTGAATGAAAGTTTGGTAAGTAGGTAAGAACTACAGCTACACACTTCGACCGTTGAGATGACATTTTGACCGCAAATGTTTTGATTCTGTTCTCACAATAGCCCTCTAGTCTGCTTGTAGGTAGTAGACTCTTTGGCTTTTGTACACCTAGTATAGCTTCTTGGATCTCGCCCAGTTATGAGAAGTTTGATTATCACCATTTATGATATGGCTGTTTTTTGATTTTGGAAAACAAAGATGTTTCGAAAGAGACGCCGTTGAACGTCAAGAACTCCAGGTTGCAGGTACTACCCTCTTTTACATCCGAAAACTGTTGCAGACAATCGAGCTTTCGGCTGTGTCTGACGATCGGCAATTTCATCTGGTGCAAACATACGTGAACAATGTTTGCACCTTCGATGTCTGTGGCCACATTTGATAACAGATGTTATCATGGTCAGGAAAACGCTGCGCCATTCATCAACCACACCATCAGCCCTATTGACTGTACATAAACCCAAAAACACCAGATGCAAATGTGCAAGTGCCGGCCAACCAGAAACCGAGTAAGTGATTGTGAACAAAGCAAACATCATCTCAAGTTAATTCTCAACTGTAAAGCTTTATTACACGTTTTTAGGCGAAATGACACAAGTTTATCATTGAAAATTCTACCAACTACGTAATACCATAGGGGTAATACTCAGCTAATGTAGATTTTACGCTTACGTTCACGTTGTTTCTTTGTCCGCCCTGCGGAGAATTCTTAATTGATTTCAGACATATATAATGGGGTTGTTGAAAAATATATGAGTGATTCCCTAATTCTTTCCCGGTATATTTCGCAACTAAACTGTTATTGTGTTTTGAAAGTCTCAACTCTTGGAAGCTGAACTGAACTTTAGTCTTCCACACAAATGACCTCTGTTCTTCAGGTAGCAGGATGTCACGGGTTCATATTATGCTACTCATTAGCTTCTAACCAGTGGAGCTTGAATAATGTGTTACGCTTGCGACGAGTAAAGTTTATACAACACCATGTGTAACCCGTGTGGTACATTGCAATGCGTGTTCGCTGGCTCCATGCAACCAATATTTTGAGATTTTTTGAGGATTGCCGGTTTTCAGGATGTTTTAACGACTAAAGTAGAAGAGGATCATCAATCACTTCTGTCCAGTAAAGTCCCATCATGACGAAGCGCAGTAAACCAAATCACAAGGAATGTTCTTGTCACCCAGTTGAATTTTTACAGCTTAATAAACAACTGATTCGTGGGCATATATTTTCCATAAAAAAACTGACCTTCACAAAACTTGCCATCTTGATTTTCGACTCAATAAATCAGAACATTTTGCTTAAATATGCTGAAAAAATGGATAAATGAATGAAACAAAAATTTTGCAGGGAAAGTGATGCTGAGTTTGCACGAAAATGCCTGTCCTTATACGTCCCCGAAATTGATCATTTCCAACAGCTGCGTCGGCCAAAAAATACACTGAAACAAATCTGGCAATCCTTGTGCCATTCCCTGGGATTTCGCACACTGATCGATAGTAAAAATCCATATTTCCAAATGCTAGTTATAGAATTTCTTGCTTCGCTGGTGTATGTATCAGTGAACGCACATATTTTCACATTCCCAGACATGCATTAGCAGCGATGCTTACTGTTGCGTTGTTCTGCATAGATACTTCACACACATTTGGTACTTGAAGAATCCCGATGAAGTATTGTCTGTTTTGTCAAGCAACATAACGTTTCATCCCACCTGCTCTGGAAACGATATTTTTATTCGCACATTACAAACTGACGGATTGTTGCTTTTGCTCCCTTTTTATGCACGGGTCTGAGAGTCATGGGGGCATTATATTTTGTTCCGATAGTGGTTGATACTGACATGCCAAAATACATGAACTGTAGAAAAACATATTTTTTATGTCAAAGAAGACCTAAACATCAATGCAAGATAATAAATTAATTATCATTCATTAAATAGTTTATAAAAACTTACAGAAGGGTACATTAGCTAGGATACATCACGTCTAGTTTTAGCATTCATTTGCTGTTTTTGAGACCACTGATCCTAGAGCATTTGAGTGTATTGCATTAGCTATGGTGAAATTTTCTTGGCTAGCGTTTTGACCTAGGTTAGGCACATTTGTCAACCACAGATTATCGAACGTGAGCGTTGTCCCGAAAAACCATTCCGTGAATACAAGATTCTGAGAAATCTCGTTGGGGACAATTTGTTCAGAAGGAACGGTGTCCTCCAGAACCACTGACTCAAGGCTGTCCATTCCGATTCGTTCAAAAGCGCCATAGTTGAAATTGAAACTGTTATGGGCGGAGTGTTCATGTGATTGCAGGACTTCGCACCCATTGTGCCTTCATCCAGAAAATCTGCTTCCAATGTACTGTGATTGAGGAAATACGATTCTCCACCGATATACTTATGAGATGCGAGTACCCACACTTGTATCTAGAGAACCCATATCCGGTTTCTTGGGTGTCATGGGAGCGGGTACTGGGATGTTTTTGGCATCAGGAGAACACTAAATTGTTCACGCAACTGAGTTGTTCCCTGAGAAAATGGCGATTATCAAAAGAAAGTTTTGCTTCTACTTTTTATCCGTTAGGGAATCAATTTAAGCAGCAGTTGTGACGAAATATTTTCTCTTGTCCAGAATAAGCGTGTTTATTTGTCTAGTTATTTCGCTTGCCTTGCTGTATACATTAAAAGGATCTGGTTCTTCCATAAAGCTTATTTGGAAATAAGGGTTGATTGACGGACTCTTACTCAGCCAGTACTAGGTGAACTTGAAAAGAGTCTGGGAAGATATCACCAGGATTTGTAACATCCGAGGGATAAAGTACTATAACTTAATCAAAACAGCACAAATCCTGGCATTAGGCTTCTTCTGGAGCCACTAAGGAGGTCATTTATTTGGGGCGGACCATGAAATACAAGAGATAATCCAGGATATGGTGGTTTTTGTGACAGAAAGGTATAATTTTTTTTAGCGTTTTATCCATTTTTAAGAAGACAATAAAAACTGTACGTGTTTGAGTCAAGTAGCAGCAGGGGGTAAATCACCTTACTCCATGATAACGAAGCCACTTAAGGCCGTTTCCTCTTACATGGCACTCACCGTGTGGTAGGGAACTGACTAGGTCTACCTTCATACGTACATTAATCACGTGATTCATCAGCACACACAAATGGAGGAATAGAATATCGTGTGATTCGTGGCCGCATAAGCCAACTACAGTTTTCGTCCAAACTGAGTGCGGCAGTATTTATTTACTTATTTATTTATTTATTTATCTAAATTTTCGTCCGTCCTTGCTGAAAACCCGTTCATCATAACAAATTGAGACTGCCTTAGAACCAGTGATTAATAGGTCAAAAGTACTGAAGTCCCGAATTCCTATGGTTTTAGTTACTGAGTCACAAATTAGGTGACAAACCCTGTACGACTGCGCTTTCCGGGCTGCAAACAACTCTTTCTAAATGCCTATGTTTCTTTTCTTTAATTCGCTTTAATTGAGTTGCTTTTGAGCAGACGGTATGAGTTGAGCTTGTAAGAGATTTGCCGTTGACTACTTCTCAATAAAGCTCTTCTGAAGTATAATTAGTGAGATAGCCAGGAATTAATTTACCCTTTATTGAGCTTGTCTGCTTTCCTTTATCTGAGGTTCAAATTAATTGGCAACACATGACAAAGTCTCAAACTATTCACCTACAAAAGCAGAGTAGTAAGAAGACTTAAGCAATGATGTTAGGATTTTTAAACTTTGTGTCCTCTTTCTGGTTGCTATACTCGTGATGAATGTTGGTAGACAAAAGAGAGCCAATTTTTCAACAACATTTGATATGGGACCTAGGGGATTTCTGTTCTCACCTAACTCATCCAAAAAATGCCAAATGCTTACACAGCTGCTTTATTTTTCAAAGGAATTTCCAATGTTTGCACCACAAATTTTAGAGTATAAGGTAGACTGTTTAATAATTTTGTTTTTCAACAATTCAGTGTACCTCTGTAGTTTTTTGTCATCACTATCCGTATTCAGGGGATCGTACATTAAAAAATTGACCCGTTTTTTGCTGATTTAGGTACACTTGGCCTCGAAGAACTCGAGGAAATATGCCTACTGCCGACTCATATTTGACAAGGACAGTAAAGTGGACCTCTTGAAATTCGAATGTGCTTCTGGTCAGTCCTCCACTTCACTGCAGGATTTTCTGGCCACCGCTGCGCTGGGCAACTTGTACTTTTTAGTTGGGGGCACCGAAGATTTTTGGGATAATTCTATCTTGCATTTTAAATGACTTTAACTGAGGTTGCTGTACACGCTGTCATTGGACTGACCAACTACACATTTCTTTTCAGGTCATTTCGTGGCAAGACAAGCTGAAGCCCGGTTTCGAATGCAAAATGTTTCTATGAGCACTCCGAACACTGGTGGAACTGAGCTGTGATATCCAGTTATCTCAGTTAGCTGCAAATACTTTGCTGTTGCATTTCCTGGGTCTTACGCTTCGTCGAGTTTTTCCTTTGGGAGTATTCGTTTATGAAAACCGGGATAGCCCTGGGGTCAGTACAAATGACAGATATATCGGTGGCACACTGGCTGACCTTCAATTGATTCCAGCAACAAACCAAACAAACCAAAACTTGATACTTTTGGCTAGATTTCGCTCTGTACCAGTTTGGTTTCTAGCTGAAATACAACTTTAAACGGCAAGATGCTGTTTGATCACAAGGCTAGAAAGGTCATAGTTGGAATGGTCGTTTACAGATTACAATGAATGCTTCACTGTAACTCGGGTATGGAAATCCAAAAGTACGAATTGCTTGGTAAGACAAGCATGCAGGATGATCGTGTATATCATTCTCGCGTACGTACCGACGGGGAACGGATTCCTCTGTGAAGAGTGAAGATTCGACTGACAGTTTTGCCATACCAATAAAATCAAAGAAGCGTTTTTTTGATTGCTGAAATACTAGACTAGAAATTCAAAATCATAAACCATTTCAAGTTTCAAGTTCAAATCAGTTTTCAGGAAGTTGCGTGCGCACCTCTTTGTGTTAGATTTTTCGTCATAAAACTGTGCTTTTGCCTATGGTCTTTCGGGAAATATAGGACAAGTCCGACTATGCCCCACTGAAGTGTGATACACTACATGCACTAGACGATTGTTTTCCTCGATATTTTCTGCTTTATTATTGAGTCCTGTGCCCACTTAACAAGTGACAGTAAAATGTTTGGTCTAACAAATTCTATGCAGTGGCTGATGATGAATTACTATTGTTTAATAAATTTTCTGGTCCGCTATGGTTTACCGGCCCGGATTCGCTCGTGACAAATTATTTTTCTTCGTTTTATCTTGTATTTCCTGCAAAAGCAGAGTTGTGTTTCCCTAGCAGATAGAAATAAATTGTGCATTTGCAAAGGCCATAAAACAGTCACAGCACGAAATAACTACTGACATGATTTAGGAGGAGTCTTCAAATTCTGTGTTGTCCCAGCACGTATCCAAGCGCCTGAAAAGACCTGACAGGTTAACCGTAGGCCTACTGCCACCCAGTTCTGTTATAGGAGCACGGGAAGTTCACTGAGGAATGTTGTTTGTAGCTTCCTGTGGTCTGTAAAATTCTTGAAAGCTACATGGCTTCCACAGTCTCATTACCTCCAGATTTCTTTCATCACAGGAAAGCTAATTCATTAGGAAAAAGCAAACAAAGTTAAACTGAGATTAAATGAGCTTAAATTCTCCCTTAGTAGTGGTTCATTTCCAGAATATTCTGGTAGTACTTTTCAATGAAACCAAATGGGGGAGACGGCCTTTATCATGGCAATTTTCAGGGGTAGTATAATGGCATTTTGTCACGTTATACCGAGTGCATACAGTAAACAGCGAAAGCATTCCCTGGTTCAACTCTGAACATCAGAAAAACAAGATGTTTTCATAAAGTTTAACACCCTTTTTTTGGAAATGCTGTAAGCAAACGAAACAGAGGATTAGGATTGCATAAAAGGCACTAACAGTACAAGGCCGGTAAAAACCCTGATCTGAGTTGAAAATAACAAGGCGCCAGGATATATCTTCCGTGGTGATATATTTTTGTGAATCGACGAAAGTAAGCCGCCTTCGATACAAACATTTGACAAAACATCGTCTTCCCGAAGAGGTAACAATGTGTCCAAGTATATACATGGGTACGCGCAAACTATTTGCCTCCGTTTTCATTGGTGATCACAACAGTTGCGAAATAGGTCAGCTCTCAGTCTTCACTACACTTAGACTCAATGGTTAATATCGGCTGACGTATCGTAGAAAGATTGCGAAGAATATAACCTTGAAACCGACCACATGGCTTTTTAAAAACGTGAATGGTGGAAGTCGACTGATCTATTTTCAAAGCGCACAGAATATATTTGTCAGAAATTTATGAAAACTTACGAGGAGAAATAGCCAAAATAAAACACAAATACCCTGCAATAGGATGGTCCAAAGGCGATCATGCAGCTCTGTCACACCTATTCCCCGTTTTCTGTGGATTTTGTGTCCTTCCCTCATATTAGTAACTACTGAGTTTGGTTTCCTATGATATCTATCACAACCTACCGAATATTGTTCCGCTATATGCAAGCGTTGTCCTTAAAATTTGTTATGGAGCGTATGCTCCCATAGGCCTGTTTGGCATTTCTGCACTTAATTTGGTGGACACAGATGTGCACTTTTACGTGAGATTTTGGCTAACAGGCCTCAAGTCCATGTTTTTACTTCGATCACGAAATTGAAAAATTGCGTTACAATATAGGACTGAACTGCAATAAGGATCGCATGATTCTTGGGTTGACTATTCAACTTCCAAACTGATAGCTTTGCAAACCGTAGATCTTACGCTATACCCTGAAAGAAAACCAGCGACATACGGAAAATGTTAACACGCCTTAATGCAAGTTGGATCTGTCAGACATTATTCTTCCACACTTGTGGTACAGTATTTAACGCTATTGCCCACTGTAACATGAAAGATAGAACTGACTGCCTATAAGCTACTTCTGACTAGCCTCCTAAAAAGGCATCTGTTCTGATGTTCGTGGATTATTCCTTCGGTTGAAAGCCGTCAAATATACACAACATTGTTCGCAACTGCCGACTGACGCTAACTTGTATTGCAAACGACCCAGTCAAAATGCCCACTGGTTTCGCCCTTACAGGCGCATACTCTGAGAGATAATGCAATGCAGCAAAAAAGTTGGTTTAGACTAATTTGTTTCTCTCGTACCAATTTAGCCTACAATAATCTCACCCCTTCCAACGGTGAGAGGTAATTTGATCTATGTTAGTGTTTATGCCCGATTTCCCCGACAGGACTCGGTCATTTGTATACATAGTCATAGCCATAGTGTTAAAGTTGTAGGACTACCCTTGTTTCTCGAAATGATAAATTGAATAAAGAAAAATTTAATCTAAAATAAGAACCAGGATTTTTGGGGCCAGATTCGTGAAAGAACTGACGTGAATCTGTCAAAAACTGTGGAAAAGGGGCACGAAAAATTGACAGATCAAGGAGGGATACTATCATGTCTGGTGAGTTATTAATGTGTTTTGGACAGTTTTGCCTCAAACTCTTTTTAGTCGGTTTGTTGTACTTCTTCTAGGACTGACTGTGTCCCCGGTTTACTGTGACAACCTTTAGTAGGTTGTTTCAAATTCATACACATTGGTGTCGGTTTAAGCTGGACAGTACTGGTGTGGACAACAGACTACCTTGAAACAGATGGTACTTCAAAGGACCAGTGTCAGCAAGCTGATGCGGACTAGAAACATGTAACAGCAAATTCAGTTTTATAGCAGGACTCCTGCAATTGGTAAATAATTTTAACGCACATAGTGGACAAATTAGCAATAGCGAATACTACACAATACTCTGATGAACATGTAGACATTCCAAAGAGTAAATCCACCAGTTATTGCAACCAATGCATTGGCGGGTGGGGATATTTCTAGACGGCAAACTATGCAGCAATTTACATTCTTTGCTTTGGCCAAAATAAGCTTTTGTTCCATCGTGCATAGGTATTTGGCTGTGCAAATTACAGTCATGTTTCTAACCAGAATGAAAGACTGTGTGCTACACTGGTGCGTTCTAATCTTTTTTTCTAGTTACATGTCAGTTCCTTCAAGGCAGCTTCCTGTGGAGTTTAGGTTTGTCTTTTGATGGTTTCCGTAAACAGTTGGCCAAAACGTATTACTACTTGTTTACGATATCATGAAAAACGTAGGCAGTGCTCTATTCTGGATTGTCCACGGTAATCCGTGGTTCTGATTCAATTATCACCTGTTTAAAATTACACCTCACTGTATTTCAGGGTGATTCATTTAGGCAGTATAATGCATAGAACAGAGCATACTTCGCTTGATGATGGACTTAACAGCAGCGGATGTATTTGTGCAGCTTTTCTGTCCATGATAACCAAGGTATAGGGGGCCCGAAGTAACTGGCCCAGGACAACCTCCGGCGGGTGCTAAAGATTGCGATCTTGTCACTATACGGAAAATTTCAGGTTTTCAGCGCAGCCTTGATCTATAAGATGCCAATCATTGATCACGTTTGCGTTTGTCTGACTATCGTACTTACGCTTTCCGGTGTCATGACCGCAAGATCGTTTGTCCCTTCGAAGTAGGGCAAATAGCATTAGCACAGTACTGCTCGTTTCACCACATGAGTGGGTCGTGTTGCAGCTTCCTCGCTGACGCTAGGATCCTCGTGCAGTTTGCCCAAATGCACCTTTGGTTGTATTTTCAAACTTGGTTTGGCAATCAAAGGCTGCAGAAGCTGCAAGTGATCACTCAAAAAATAGGACAAATAAACAGACTTATAGCAAACAGCTTTGGAAACGGTAAGGCACAAATGCACAACACACTAAAGCTCAAAAATATGAACGCCAACACTAAACCTCAAAAAGTCCTAGCATATGGGGGAATTCAGTCTTCAAGGTGAAAGTGATTCGCAAACAGAAGTACTAGGTTATGCTCTGAGTAAGTAATTTACCGTATATTTTGCAGAAATCCTCCATTCCCTTGTGACCTTATTGTATTTTACTTCATGTGACCCATGAAAAAACACGTGTAGTTACTAGTTCAACCAATAAATACTGGGGTTGTGCCTTTGCACTTTCGTAACCACAACGGCGGAAGGTGGTGCCCCCAAGAGTTTGGGCTTCCGGACAAAGCACGACTTTGTCCGACGTTGAGAATATACACTTCTCAGTGATGTTATGTATTTATGGTGGGCCGGAGATCGCTTCCGGATTGACCCAACGCATTGGACACCTTCAAGCAATAGGTAATGTCACATGCGGTTTTCGCTGAAAGCACCTGCAAACACTTGAACACACTGGGACCGGAGAATAAACCGGAGGAGAGGCTCTAAAGCGATCAGCATGTAGCTGCTGAGTAACAACTGCAGACTGCTGGCTATTCGTGAAGCTAGACTGAGCAAAACACAACGACCAAAGCTAAGTGGACAAAATCTGTTGCGATTCATTAGGTCACAGTGGAGCCGACTCCATTCAGAATACCGTTTAGTATTGTGCTGCTTACCTGAAAATGCAGGGATATGATTGAGACGGAAGAAAAGCGAGCAAAACATTAACGTTTGGCAATATTTGGCTTTTTGCCGTCCTACTAATTTGAAGCAAATGTAGCCAGGGTTCTGAATTTTATGGCCTATTTAGTTTTTTTTGCAACGAAGCTCCAACAGGAGACAACCTGATGCAGACAGCGGAGTTTAGCTACAAAATTAATGGACGTCATGAAGAAGTCGCTAGCGGAATAACTTGAAGCTAAGGCTGTAGAAGTAGATGTTTCGTAGGAGTAGCCTTCATGAATTTAATCAGACAAGATGAATTTCGAACCTCAGTGACTTGAGTCAGAGACGGATTCTTGCTTCCTCTTATTTGTGTCCGTTGGGCCAAGTATTGATATTTGTCAAATACTATCTGCAGGATATAGACGTGGCAAATATTTCCAGAAATAATGTCATGGGGGCAAGTGGAACAGAGGAGCAAATTTCAAGGAACTGTTTGGAGTTAGATGCCCTGAGGAGGAAAGATGGCTACTGAATACAGAATAAACGAGGGCATCTTGGTAATTATGGCAAAAAAAGTCTAGCTGGCAGGTTTCTGGCTCCAGCCCATGAATACTTTTTCAGCTGAGAGTGTCTAAGCTCGGGTAGCCTTGGAAGTTCCAAGCTTTTATGCTAGATTTGGGTTGCATTATTCCTGTATACTAGAAGTCGAACAAGCTGAACTCCACAATTTTGTCTGCCTGACCGAATCACAATTGATTACATGAAGTGTCTGATAATTTGTAGGCCACGAAGGCGAGATTTTACGAAAAGTTTGTTGTATAAATGTGGTCGAATCTCGAAAGGCTAGCGAGGTAAGTCCTCTCCTTGGGACTCACTAGTTGGACTAAGAGGGATGGCAATGCAACCAGGCAACTAATATCAAACAAAGGTAATTTGTCGTGACTATCCTCAACAAGATGAAAAGTTTCTGTGACTGTCCTTACTAAACACGTCCGGTGAAACCCCAAGTCTATGTCCCCAGACAACCAGCTGCTCCTTGAAGGTGTAAAACCACCCAGGAAAAAGTTATTCCGACTAGCCAGGTTGTCAGAAGGATTTAGAGCCTTGGAGACCATATCGACAGAGATTAACTTGGTTGCAAACCTGATAGATAAATTCGCAGCTGGATCCAATTTAAGCTCACTTGGAGCCGGGATTAGGGCCAAAAACTGCTCGGTAAAAACTGATAAGCAGATGAGCAAATGATAAAATGATAGTTCTACGGGCAAATTCGGACGGAAAACTTTTGGACAGCGTTTATTCAAGAGTATAAAAGAGACTGGAACCAGCCAAGTGTCTGGTATCCGACATGACGAAACTCACCTCGACCAAAGTAACCCTGCTTACAGATAAAAATAATGGTTGTGTAATCTGAGAAAAGCGAACATGTTTTAGTTACCACAGTGCAGATAAAGTTAGCCCGATATGATTTTAGGAGATTCATGGTTTCGCCTTGGAATCCGGTGGGTTGGAATATTAGACTGGTCAAAGTGATGCATATGCTGAACATCATGACGATGACTCGTTTGAGTGAATAAGAGGCAGACAGGGTGTCTCGTAAGATCCGAAGTAAACCCAAATAACAAACGAGAATTTAATCATGGCATGCTAGTAAATTAGCTGGACAAAAATTCAAATAGAGGCTGAACCAAAGGGACCGACCAAGTTAGCAAGCAGCGTCTATCCATGAACAAGTGTAATTTGTGATTTAAGCGAACAACACATGTGAGACATTGTTAGAGTCAAAACACAGACTACTGCATAATATTTTTTTCGCCATCCCTTCTTCCGATTCTAAAACAAAAGCGAGTAATGCTTACAGTTAAACTAAAATTAAATTAAAGCGGAAACTGGGGGTAAAAGTGTGAAAACGGTTTGCAGAACGATCGACTAACATGAGTGTTCCACGGTTACGTGAACAGACCATGAAGTCTCAATGCACGTGCGGATACGTTCAGAACGCACAGACGTGGTTGGTGCCAACAAATCGAAGTCGACTCAGACAGTGGTACTCAGAGGAACTTGGGAGAGCCTGTGGAACAATATTTTAAAGGCGGTGATTGCATCAATTATAACTGGTATCAATCAAGTGAGTGTGCTAAAAGCCTTTCTTGAGATGTAGGGGCATCAGCCGAGTAGTAAATCATACATTGAGTGAAGTGCCAAGAAAGATTTGCCGAAGTATGTGACGTAGGTGTCAAGTCAGATGGTCTGCGTCGGGACTCATGAAAACAAAATTCCATTCAGTCCTCGCCTGTCAGGTTTTCTCAGTTGTGGTATCCATATGTTTTTGAAACGAACCCGTCCGGAAAATCATACTCACAAAGCTTGTCAGCTAGCAACTGAAGTTCGGCTGCAGTTCACTTTCATAGAAGGTTGTTTTCACCCTGTCCGTAAGATGTGGAACTAAAGTCGGTTTACATATCACTGGGGCAGAACCCTTATCGTTGTAATACTGCTGTGTCAATCGCTCTTAGCAGATGTACACTTGGGAGGTGGAAAGGACCCCAATTTTTATCTTCGGATCTGAACTAAATCGTTGTATGAGTTTTGTCGACATGTTAGATAGCTTCGTGGACTTGTCCGTCATAGCAAATATACCACCTGTCTGTCGGCGTTACAGTTGTATCTTTTTATACTTGAGTGAAGTCGATGTTTTTCACGGCATTCCACAAAAATGCCAACGAGATTTGAGTATAGTGCGGAACCTATGAATCTGTTGGTACAGCCTTTTGCTGACCGCAGACGACATTGTCAAACACTAGCTTATTGACTGAGTTTTTCGACCTTTCAGACTCTTGTGTTCGTTCTAGGACTGTTGACTCGCTGTGACTAGGGGTGTCACTTAGTTCACCTATCCTTGCAACCTCACTTGTCAGATAATTCAAAAGTGATTACTGGTCTAACTTTGTGCTCGTTCTTCAGCGGCAGATTTTTCAGACCATTTCGATACTCACTTCGTATATGTCACTACTTGATAAAACGTACGGAAAAAATATCGGCTCAGTTGACGAAAAGGTGCTCGTAAGGACAAAACAGTTAACAACTCGGTGGTTTTTGCAGTTTTTGGCCAGCAATCGAGGCTTAAGGTCGGGCTATATTTGCTCACGTTTCCAGCTGTTGAGGCACATAATCGAAATTATTGGCAGCATGAATGTGTAAAGTGATAGCCGATGTGCAAAGCAGTAGACTGTACACTGTGCTGTGCCGTTCATTTCAGATTATAAGCGGCTATCTTCTGAAAATAGAAGGAGGTCCATGGCTCGTTGTTTTTGTTTTTCGAATAAATCGAAATTCAAGAAGAATTATCTGATACAAAAGGATTCCTTTGGCGCAAATATTTCCTCTGGAGGTAGCCTGATCTACTGTCTTTTATGCGGCTTCTAAATCAACTTTCACTCATTGTAGTTGCCAAGGCTCGTATAAAAACAGGGCCGCATAAGAGGAACAGTCGTGTAGCTTGTTGAATCGAGAGCCGTAAACATCATGCTCAAGAAGTACATCTGTCATACGAAAGCGTTTGAATGTTCGTTTAGCTGTAGCACCCTTTCGATGCATGACTGTCATGTTACCAGAAGGAAGCACGAGGGCCGGGATACTGCCAGGTTGCCCAAGCCTAGACAGGAGAAGTCGAAAGGCAGAGATCGGGTTAGAACCACGGATCTTTTGGCCAGTAAATTCGCGCTCTAACCACTGAGCTATCTGATCCCTAATCGTTCAGCTGTAACACCCTTTCGGTGCCTAGCTGCCATACCACCGGAAGAAAGCACGAGGGCTGGGACAGTGTTAGTTTGATCAATATAAACTCAGAAAGCTGAGAATGAATAAATGGAGCTGTCTTGTGATGTTCAATATTTTCAGGTAGCATGTTGTGCTTGTATAACAGGAATTCGTTTTATGGGGGTGATCGTTCCAGGGGGTTGGATGTATGTCACTTGTTTGTGTATGACCAGTTCTTCAGATTTCAGTGATAACGACAAAGAAAGGACGATTTATGTTTAATTTATCTGGCCTGATGATCTTCGCTTCTGGCAATGCGCGGCAAGTAACACTTGAAAAAATAGTGGTTTCATCAGCATCGAAAAATTCACACTCATCTTGGAATTAAAACAACTGTAGTCTGTAGTTAGGTAATCAAAGCCACAATTATATAGGGTATCTCTAGAAAAATTCAACACCATGCCCCATGTAGTGAGTTGCGAGCCAAATGCGTATCCAAATAGAGCGGTTTTTCGACTTAAATTTTGAAGAATTCCTTTGTTGCTAATAATATTAGATGTTTTATTACTGGAAAATTATAGGATTAGTATTGAATATTGATTGAAACTGAAAAACCTATGAGATAGCAGGACAAGAACGGTCAGATGAGGACAGTTTTCCGGGATAGGTCAGTATTAAGCTACAGCTGCTTGGAAGTTTGGTTGCGCAGACCAACGTCCTGATCAAGTTTGGCAAAACATTTTAGATAAATCATTAGGCAGATGAGAAATCCAAGACCATATTTCGTTAGCTATCAAATGATTTGTACGGATAAATAGTATAAAGCTGACAAAATTCTACGTCAAAGTGAAACTCGCCAACTGTGAAATCAGGTGGGTGGCAAATAGGTGAACTGATTTGTATGATTTCAGGACCGTTATTCTTATCCTTTATTCTTCTTTCTACGTCCGTGAATTCCTTTGTGAAGCTGAACCAAATGTTTCCTAAAATCTCGGATCAAAATCTGGGACCTATAAATTGGCGGTTGTCACATCCACGCTCGTTTAGATAAAATGTTTTGACTATTTACCAGCGGTTGTAGGTGGTTGCGGGTTTTGCGGAAGTCACGGTCACATCCTTTTCGTTTGAACCGACCTCACACTGTCCCGGGGCAGGTACTTTTGGTCAACTAGGTTATCACTTGGCTGATTCAACATTTGGTTCAGTCCAAGTTTCGAGCTTTGTTAAGAAGTCTTATCATCGAAGCCAAATTTTATTGAGCTAACGGGACCATGAAAAGAAAGTAGTTCGCCCTAGAAGACAGGGAGGGAAAAGGGCATAGAAATGTTAGACCAAGGTATCTTGAAGAACAGAATGAAGATGAGCCTGAATGAAACAGCAAAGTTTTAACGATGTTATTCGTAAGCCAAATTTTCATCTCACTATTTCTTAGTTAGTTAAAACACAGCCAACAGAAACAATGTATTTTTTTACCCAAGACGTGTCATTGTTTGTGTGGTTTACAAGATGCATAGCAGATTTGTTATGTGAAGACGCTTCCTGATAGATAGCCAGTTTACTTGACTCACACATTCGAAATCCGTTTATTAGCTGCTCCATTGACAAGATCAGCGGTTTACAAAATTTTCAGTCACTTATTTTCTCATCAGAGCTCCCTCAAGATAGCGTGACGGTCTGTTTGTTAGTCAGGGTCTCACGCCATATTCGTTCCAGAAACAGCCCAGCTTAACTACCCGCAAACTCTGCGAATCGTTTCAAACTTGTGTTGTTTTCGAATGTGACCAACGATGAAATTTTAGTCAGTTTGCTTTCCATTAAAAAACAACAATAGAAAAACCAGTTTGGACGCACCTACTGATCTACTAAGCTAATTTAATTTCTTGGTCTTTTTTGAACAGCATACTACGTCCCAGTGATTATTTTAATACAATACATTCTTCTCACCCATTCAACTTCCTTATCTGATGGATCACTGAGTGACCTTTCTCGCATTATTTGAACCAGATATGACTGATCAGTAGTATGTTTAACTCGTAGTTCGGTGGCATATATAAGTTGCTTCTTTTAATACATCGAATCATGGCATAAGGTTCGGTGTTGGCCGGCTCCTGAAGTGAGAACACGTCCGATGAGAAGGTCATTTGCCTTGTGGGTTTTACCTTTATAAGAAGGTTACCAATAAACAGTGGAGCATAAAGAAAAGCAGCGCTGTTCCATTTTTTGGGGGAGCATGAGAATTCTGAAATCCGGTTTTACTGGTCGAAAGCTGCTTGTTTTCATCCCAGAAGATGGCAAGTGAAATCCTGCCATAGCTTATACTATTTTTGCATGGACGCTTTTACAGCTAGTTTATTCTGAATACTGAAAGGATCAACCAAAAAATTGTTCACTCGTGAATGCCACCCCCTAGCGCACGTCACACGAAGATCAGGTAATGTTTTGAACTGAGACTGAGCCCTTGATGCGGCTAGCTGGCAGTACTATCTCTGATTCTCCAAGCTGATTGCCGGTATGGGTCGTTGCTTTATTTACCTGAAGCAGTAAGAGAACACCACCGGTATTTCACCAAGCTTTATTATCGATATACTTCGGAATTGACCATGTAGACATAGCTGTTTCTGCCTAGTGAACAAACATCCCTCAATCATCAGCGAATCAAGACCATCGATTCAGCGCACGGATCAATGAAGTCACAAGGTAGAAGCGACTAACTGATATGACCCGTTGCATTCAAAGGCAGTGTTCATATGAGGACGTGATCTACGGTAAGTGGATTTATTCTGTTACGTTTTTTTATATAAGCAACTGTGTGCCATTTCACACGTGTATTAAAGTACAGTAGTAGTGTAGTAAATTCCCACACGAAGTATGTTGAAATTATCGGTGGATTTTTGCTACGGATCTTGCAAAATGCGTATTTACGGACTGCTCACAATTTGCTTTCTGCGTTAAGAGTTACAACAGGATATCCACCCTGGTAATTACATCACGCAATTCCGCTTTTTAAGCTTCCTATGTTAATATGGTACCTACTCGACACACGAGCAGAATCGTCATTTTGCTCTTTGCTCATTGCTTCAAATGAAGTGTTCAGTACGTCTGAATGACACCAGCTAAAGTTCATAGACCTGAATAATTCAGACGAGTTTGTAGCTACTGTGCTTTTTGTACCAACGTTTCGTCGTTCATTTGTCAGCTTGCCACGTGTTATTTACAAAAAATTTACGTCTAACCGATCAAGCCACCTGTTGATTGGCTAATTAAACTATCTGAATTATCCTTCAGATGCACAATGAACCCCCGAATGCATGTTGTTTTTCGCCTCATTTCCCAACATCTGACGTTATATCGTAGAACACAGATATAAGAGATGTGATTGCACGCTGAAAATGACCTCAGAGAAAATGAGTCGGTTTAAAGTGTGACCACACCTCACTAGAGTGTCCTGTCTTACTCATCTCCATCCTTGTAGACCGAAAATCGGTCATTGTTTCACGACCAAGCTGTACCTGCCCATTAGCAGTCAAAACTAATCTACCTAGAGTGTCAGAAAGCATAACTAAAGATAAGCATCCACAATCAACCTGAAATAGACATAGCCACCCAGTCTATTCTTTATTACACCCCACTTATTCGATTTGCTTGAACGGGCAAAAGTTTTTGACCTAGTGGAATGACCAGGTATAAGTCGGCCGGAATTCCAAAATTGTCCAAAAATGCGGGGTTTGTATTTTGTGGTCTCCTTTCAAAAAATTCTGCCATTTTTGCAGGAACTATTTTTCAGAATGTCCGTTTCTAACGATCTCCTCATGTAGGGTGACTACATTTTGTGGACCCCAATTGAAGTACGTGTTAACATCCTCAGTGAAAATTATGAGGGCAATCTTACTCTTGCATTATTGGCTCCATTCAGCTTCTTGTAAAAAACGGGAAGGGACATAAACGATAGATAAAAGACATCTCGTTCTACGGGTGTAACGGTGTATACTACTGACAAAACACGCGAGTAGTGCCTGCTTTGGTGTTCGGGCTGTGCTCCAGCATCTGATGGAAGGTGAAGGAGCCGCTTTGCAATGTTAGTTCCTTATTGTTTGATATTCAAAGAATGGCCAGAATCGTCCAACAGGATGCTCGAGAATGTTCAGTTTTCAAAAGCTCTGCAGACAAGACGTTTACTTTCGTGTCTATTGGCTTGTAAACGCTTAGTTCGTGTTTGCTAATAGACAACTTCGCAGCGCTGGGCGTTTCTCCTTTCACGGATAATCTCCAGAATATGCCTGTCTTTGTGGTGATTGTGTCACTGGAATTACGGTTTTTACTCTGCCTGTAAGAGGTCTCATCAAATTTCTGAACACTCAGCTTATTGTTTCACAAGTTGACTATAGAACTGAGACTGTTTCACTCAGCTTTGAATTAGGTTGGGAGACTCGACAAGCAAAACTTGATGGATAATTTTGAATATCTGCTTCTCGGAGACTTAGTTATTGGTACAAATGAATTGTATCGGACTATGCTGAAATTTGGTCTACTCTATCCAATTACGATTTGTTTTGGAACGCACCTGCGTATTCAGTCAGATGACTGATGCAAAATTCTTCCCCGGGAACTCAAATGAAAACACCAGGTTAAATAGCAAATGGCAGAAAATGAGGGACCAGAAGACAGAATCCGACGGATTCAAAATGAATTTTTTTAAAGGATAATTTAATTTAGCCTAGTGACAAGTTTGTCTGGGTTGAGCTCAAGAGAGATAAACTGCACTCTGATATTAGTTTTGGAAAGTAAACTGATTGTGCGAAATAGTTGCATAACAACTCATATTTTCGCCTAGCTAACGTTTTAGAAAACTGTTGAGATTCCCGATACGGAACTCTAGGTTTGACAATCCCGAATATCAAGAAGAAGAGTTGGCTTCGAAAGTCTATGCATGACTCAAAGTTCCTTGTCGGGGACCTCAACAGTACGCAATCTATCACGTTCGTGGAGTCATCAGATGCGCAAGTCTGTCACTGACCCGTACTGCGCAGCGTCAAGGCCCGTAGACTATACAAACGTGAGCAAACTGTTGGTTCGGCAGTGTGAGTCGCGGTTGTCCCCTCAAAGCCAGTCTCGGAATTCCTTCTGGCGGTGCGATCACGACAGAATAAGTCAGGGCAGGCCCAGCAAACCGGGTACGAACACTCATGGGGAAGTGGATCAGCTACGGACATTCACGCACACATGCTAATACATCAATGTCGGACGCGGTGGCCTTACCGGCAAGGTGAATGGCGTGTATTGTGAGCAAAACAGGTAGAAATTAAAAGTACTTGGACTAAGTAAGCCGATGAATAGATAATTATCATGATTTTAAGTTAGATTCAATATTCCACACCGTAATTCCCGCATGACTCAATGCAGCAGGACAGGGGCAAATGGGAACTTTGATCATACAAACCCCAAATATTTAGATCAACAGTATTCTGAGTACGGTACAATGGGAAAGTAAATGAGCGGAGGTAGCCGGAGAACAACGTAGTGTGCAAAAAGAATACTACTCATTTGACAAATCGTTCAACAATGATATATTGGTTTGAATGGGCGAAAATTATACTTTAAACTGTTGGAAACAACGGGATCAAAGTTGCATAGGAAACAATCGCAAAACTCTCTTAGATTTAGTCTGCGGTATAGCAAGCTTATGATAGCAAATAGTGTTAGAATACAAGGAAACTAAAGTGCGAAGTGGTTAGCAAACAGGCAAGTTTTCACAAAAGTGCTGCCACATTCCATTGAGTAAGCTACCGGAAAAGCAGAACACAAGCGCTGGAAGCATTTTCAAATGGATAGTAGGTACGAAACTATGGACACATTTTACCACATGGATCCTTCAGGTTATGCTGGACTAGACAGTGACTGGAGAAAAAGGGGATCCATGATACTGATAAATAACGTCTTGGGCAATTGGTTGAAGCAGAATTTCAAGTACCTTCCAATACAATGATCACTGAAAAAAAGCGTTCTTCTAAAACAAGCCAGAATATCATCAAAACCATGTAGTGGACTTTTCTTAATGCAAATTAACTGACATAAGGTCGTGATATGCAGTATTTCCTTCCGAAATATTCATAGCTGAAAAAATCAGATAGGCAGATTCAGTCATTTATGAATTCTTCAAAGGCGACCCTTTAATTAAATAAAACATAACTTTTCACATGAAAACATTGTTAGTTTTGGCGTTACTTTTATATTGTGGTTTTTCTGAAATATTTGGAATCGATCGAAGTGAAATTCTGGTTTATCTCCATCCACCAACAACGTCATCGCTTCTGGCTGCACACACTGCTGTCTCCCAGAAGAGAGACCTTGAAAGAAATATTGTTATCGGAAGAGAAAGAAACCACCTAGTGCTTTTATTATTTACGATATAGGGGATAGGCCCCTCGTGTCAAATCAGGCGTATGTAAATGAAGGTCGGTCTGTTTAGATTCACGCAAACACATTTGCCACGCATGTGACAATTGCGTACAAAGAAAGAATCAGTTTGGTTGCTGGGGTCATGTTCATTGAAATTCTGTATGGTTACGTCAGTTAAACAAATTGGTGTGATGTGTTGCGAATAACATCTTTGAGACAGCATACCACACTACTTTAGGACTATCAAGATCGATGCCAACCTTGTCTGCGTTTTTCCGTCCGCCCTGCTTAAACCTGTGTTGTAGTGAAACATTAGGGTCGTTTACAGAGGCCTGTACACTGTAATAAAGATAGAATATCATCCACAATAACTGGCCGCGAACAACTTGGAAGCGTTTTGTCTTTTATTATAATTTTAAGACCGAAAAACAAATTATAGTAGTCTGTCAGAGCTGGTGAGTGGCACGCACATCAGTATATATATATATATATATATATATATATATAATATGCACCACTATTCAACGAACAAACAATGATGAAGTGCTTCGCTCTGCTCCCCTCGATTTGTGGTGGAACTTTTGCAGTTAAATTACCTAGCACAGCGAACAAACCAGCTACCATACGCTCTCGCAGGAAGTCCTCAATAAGCAGCGTCCCTTAGTTCCGGTCAAGTAAGCTCCTTGTGAACGAGGTCGCCATTGAATTAATTTCCAAATTTCCGCGTTTTTTGTTGTTGAGAAGAACTATCGTCCAGTTGGAAAATGTATTCAAATATATGTAGTTTTTTGGTGTACGTTTTAACGTATTCCTGTGTTATTTGAGCCCCGCTGAATTATACTGCTTTGGAAGTGACGAATATTCGTCGGACACTAATTGAAACCAGCGAGCACCTCGCTTCACAAGGGATCACTATTTAAAACGGGTATCAGCCTTTCATAGTCTTGAAAGTAGTTCTTTCTCCTGTGGAATCAGATGACGCATCTCCAATGAAGCTGTCTGGTTAGTCGCCCACAAGTTCCTTGTTCAAGTGAAATGCTTCGTCCGCTGCATGTCGATAAGTTTGACCTAAGTGATATACTGCAGTTTTGGCGAATAACCATAGCAGTATAACAGCATGAAAACTAGCTTTTGACTCAGCGCCTGCATGCCAGTCACCTCTACAGCCGAGATTCTAAATTTGGCAAACATATCCTAAACTGTCAGTGTCTTGGTATTCGAGCACAGTTGAGTCAGCAGAATGATACAACTTATCTGTTTGATTATTGGTCCAACCTCGAAGCTATTAGTTTAGGCAGCAGAATCTTCTGGCAGAGTGCGCAAGCATTCAGTTTTCGTGGGACTGAACACAGTTGCATGTCATTTTGCACCTTTGGTTTGCATTCTGGAGAAGAACATTCACCTCACTCAGCATCGGTGCGACTCTACAGTTAACATGTATTGACACGAAAGTTGAACATCGTCTCCAACTTGAAACTAGCGGACACCTTAATCTTACATCTTTGTTATGATGTAAGTCCTCTTAAACGAGAGGTAGGTGCTTTGACGAATTCGGGAAGCAACACCTCCGACTGCCTTGAAATGACGGTAAAGGTAGCTTGTCGGTAAAGCGAAATACAATACTGTGAGACTTTTGGATATACGGTTTAAAAGTCTTTGAAAGTTCACTGGGCGTTAGTTGCGGTTGTTGGTTGAAAAGGCGGAAACGACGTGCGCTTTTCAATCAGTGATGACTGCCAAAAACAGCTCAAATTAGATCACTTCTAAAGTTGAGCCGAGCAACTTCAGCACCCACACAATTCGTGACTGGCCAGCGACAGAGATCGGAGGTTCACATGATTTACGAATGTTGTCTTATGGCAACAACGATTAAAAATCTTTATGGCTTCATCTTGATGGAAAGCTACGTATAAGTTTAGTGAAAGCTCTTCGACAGCCCTCAACGGGTTTTGTCCCTATTCGGACTCATCGAGTCTGAGCGGTTTCCGAGTTTTCGTCAAACTTATGTTCCACTTGAACATTAAATTGGGCACAGTTGGCAAGGTGCATTCGTTGGCAAATTATCTTGGTGGCTTTGCTTTTCTCATCCTGCGCCATGGTGTACCATGCACTGTATTTGGCACATATACATGAGCGGATCGGTGACCCGTGAAGGATTTGTGACTGAGTATAGTAATCTACTTTGCAGCCACACAGCTGAGTCATCGTCAGTACTTTGAGCTATCAAAATCGTCGACCAAAATGATTAGACTAACCAACGTCAAGCTCACGTCCAAAGGTAAATCGAATGACTTATTTAAACCTAACTGATCTAAGAGATCGCCATTTTCTACAACCTGTTCATTTGTGAAATTCACCCAAGGTAGAAATTGAACCAGAACTGGTGTTTTGTCCAATAAGTTGCCGTGTCATTTTGTGAAATCGGCACACCTTTAAAATCGGTACACTCTCATTCATTATGGAAACATCCTCATTTTGGGTAACCAAATTGAGAAAAAACACTATGCTGAACAAATAAATGAGGAACGTATGAGTAACATAATTGATACTGGAATGATATATCAAGCCGTACATCCGATCGTTTTGTGCGATTTGGTCAACAACGTCTGTGAGTGATGTGACCAGGAACCGTGTCTATGACGTTCTTGTTTTCATTCTTGTTGAAACAAAATATTCACAAACGTTTTGTTGTGGTATCTTGTGCCGAAACCCAGTAAATAATTTACGTTCCAAGAACTGCTGCCCTTATCGGGTAACTTTAGTGGGCTTGTGATTATTTCTCGCAAGGGCAAATATGTTATCGCATGGGGGTCCATAAATGAGTCGATCGTAACTGAAGATAATGAATCAAACGATGTTGAATTTTCCGAGCCGTCGGACGATGGAGGAACTCTAGAAGTACTCCTGTACGAAAGGCGCCTCCAAGGGGTTCCAAAAATACTCTGCCGTTTGAAGAAATCCGGGCTCTCTTAGGATTCCCGACAGAAAAATTCTTATAATCATGCAACCCTTGATGATCTACTCTGATGATGTATAAACTTTGCTCATGAACCTGGAGGATCAACCACTAACGGCATTGCTTACTTGGCGCTTCAAGCAATCGAGAGTTTCCGACGGCCCAAGCAAATGTGTTTGTTCTTACTTCATGCAATTTAGCAGTGCATCTGACTCAATTGATCGAACATTACTTCTGATAAAGCTTCAGCAAACTGACGCGCCTGTGTCTGTTTAGTCACCTTTAAGAGATTATCCCACCGAAAGTAAGCAGTATGTGCAGACTGATAGCAAATAATAGCCATGAATTCACCCGAGTGCTCCGTCACCATCTTTTAAATTGTACACAGACACATCACACCTTTACAACTTAGGAATTTTAATAAGATAGGCTGATGAGAAGGCCGTTAGCAGCACTTGTTATTTAGCCTCACATTCTAAGTTTTTCGGCATCATCTACATGTTACTTGTCCTGGGTTTTAAACTATTTTCTTCGGTTTGAATTCAGACAAACACACTAAAACTACGTTCACACTCTGATATGACTTCCAGGTGACTTACTATCTGTATTATTCGATATCTGACATTTTCATGTAAAAGACGTAGCTTCCATAATCCGGTGGCTGAGTTATTTATTAGACAGCTTTTTGGTTTACACTATCCCGTTTCTGTAATCAAGCATTTTTTCTTCCCACTGTCTTACACATAATACCGCTGGTTAGCAGTTTACTATACTGTCATTAGACAGCGTATTAAATGGCAATCTTTCTAGAGTCGTACATGTTCTAAAATTTCCTCTGCGTAATCTTGATAAATCGACACATCGAATCTTGCTCAGCTCTTTTCAACAAGTTTCTGCACGATTCTTCCCACCTACAGCATGTTGACTTACGAAACCACCTCCCCAAATGTTCCTTAAGCATCATCGGCTAATTTTGTGCACCAGAATCAACCGCCGGAAACTCGACTCAGTAATCTATGCTTGCGTTTTAAGTGTGACATTCAGAAGATGCCATCTGTATGAGCCAAATTAGCTTACATTTAAACACGTTCTTTTAGGCTTCACTTTGATGATTTTTTCTACACATTTTTATCAAAGCGTTTACTTTTTCTGTTCGAAATCTGGCTATAACACTTTGGATAGCCACAAGGGAGAATATAATCAAATAAACTACAACCTGTGTAATTTGACGACGGCCATCTTGGGCTTATATCAATCTAGCGGTGGGGCTCATATACTAACTTCCGTAGTTGCTCTCAACTACCAGTTACTTGTTGAGTTTGCGATGTAATTTTGTTCACGAGGAAGAAAGTCTTTTTTGGGATTTGTCCTGACATGAAGATGCAAGTTAATAATACACCTATTTGAACCACATAAATCACATTGTGGCTATTTCAGGATTCTGTTTACAATTTGTATAGGTAATGTGCTCTGAGAAGTTAGACCAAGAAGTTGGCAGCCAAATCTGGTCCAATTCAGAGTGACTACTTGACGTGGGTCATGCGACTAAGTAGCGCCATGAGTAGCGCTATATTCTGTCTGAGTAAGAGCTAACCGCATTTCTGTTTAACTACTCATGGCCAAACGATTACATGTTCAACCATTGGCCGGGAGCTCGCGGGTTCGAGACTCCCTGGAATTTCATGAGGTGCGCACTGCTGATGACACCCAGTACGGAAGCTGTACAGCTGTACATTTCTTCCCGGTTTTTCAACATAGATTGGCTTCATTGACAGGACGAAATCTTAGTTGAATTCATAGTGTCGCTCCCTCAGTCAAATCTGAAAATTCCTGCGTATATGAATCAAGAATGCAAATTACCCAAGCAGAAAATCGAATTTTCTGAAAGCTATGCGTTCCAAAGAGTACACCGCGAAATCATTTTCTATCCCATGGATTGAATGACCCGATAAATATGGTCGTCATTGCTTATGTCAAACCATACTTCACTTCTTATTTGGTCTATCTGAATAGATTGCTGAGGTGCACTGCCCAAGTTGGCTGGCCGTTGGTTGGCCGTTTTAACGCAGCGGTGTGGTCGCTGCAGGAAGGAAGAAAGGTCAAATTTTGCTTGGGATAAGACGAGTTATTTCTAACCAGATTCATGTTCATCAGCAGGGGAACTGTTCTCCTGTTCTTTTCTGAAAGAATCCTAATTTCTCCTAAATAAGAGGGAACTGTTTAAGGCAACTTTGGAGACTCAACAAAAAGTCTTCTCAGCTAAGTGGTGATGCATAAAACCTAACTGAGAACAGCTGACGAAAGAATGGTAAACTCACAGGAAAATAAGTGAACCACCGTGAGGGGCAACACCTAATCAGATTTAAGATCTAATTATCTATCCATCCATACATTACGTTTGTTTGGTTAGGTGTTAGCAGAAAATTCTACCTGAAATCAAATATAGGGTGTTTGCTGGTAGTGAAAGGATGTGGTTTCTGTAATTTGGAAAAAAACCTTTGCAGTACCATCAAAAGTTGAAGACGTTTCAAAATCCATGGGTTCTGGCGGTTTTTGTTCCCCTCAGTCCCTCATTGCGCAAATGAGGACGAGGTTTACGAAGCTTCCTCCTCAATTAATTTGCATGTAGTTTGCATTGTATCCGATTCCAATAAGTTTATTTGCCAGTCATTCCTGACCACAGCGGCAGAAGGTGTGTGATACCATTCAAGGTGAAGTATAACTTCTGTTTTCATCAGAAAACTTCTACTTCTGATGTTGGCTTCTTCAAATTCAAATCAAACCCAATTTTTTTGTTACCGCAACACCCTATGCAAGTTATGAGATGTTACAGTTAAACTGGGAGCTATGATCAGGAAGTCATGCTATAAAAATTCAAACTTGCCGTTTATCCAATAATTAACTAAGACGGTCATCTCTGGTGGTGAGACTGCTGGAGACCCTACATGGGCCAGGTCGACAGGTGCGCACCTTACTAGCAAGACGACAACATTATATCCGATAAACGAAAGAAAGAACCACACTAACTTGCTCACTGATAATCTGCTGCCTGAGTGACCAAAAGACAAACTGAGTCAACCGTGAGTTGGGAATTGAACGCTAGGCTTAGAATTCCACGAAATGTCCCATTTTTATCCTCAAGTATTCATCAAAAAGACAATGTTCCTAAAATGAATCCTAATGCCGGCTGATCATCAGACAGCTGGTCGTCAGCTGTTTGGATCTGACAAACGACATAAACTGCATAGTTGTTTACAACGCGATATTTAAGCTATAACCACTCACAAGAACATATGCCAATCAAGGTAACATTTTATGTGTGTCACAAGCTTTCGCATCTGTTGTACTAACGATACCACATGCGGATAAGCTCGTGTAAGGCGACAACACCGAATGGATGAGCGGGGCCGTTGTTTTTGCATAAATCTAAGACAGACTTTTCACTTTTTACCAGATAAGGCTAATATAAGCAGGTCGTTTGATTTTGCTTGATCAAAAGTAGTGGTGTCTTGAAGAATTATTTTGTCGGGCAAAAACGTTTTTTAGTGTTCAAAATCTCCTCTGGTGCCAACCATTTTCAAAAGAAGTGTTTCGTGTGCGGAGAGATGTTACGAATAAATGATGTATAAATACATATAAACGTAAACTTGTCCCACTACCTAATGACTTCTCACCCGAAATTGTCATCCCAAGGATCATTTTCATACCGTCCGGTTAACCCATTACCAACTTGACAATTTATAACTTGGTGGCCTCAGAGGCTATACTAGAAGAGATGAAAGTTGGAGAAAGTGTCTGATGATGTCAATACCTCGACGATGAGAGTGTAACCTGTGGAGACATCCATTGGTATGTCTAAGCTGGCTGACGGATTGCAACATGCCTCTGCAGTGTCACCCGTCAAGCTTGTTCACTCGAGTTTATTTCGACGCAAAAGCACTTGTGTGCAGCACTATGTTGGACTCAACGCAGATCGTTCGTGGCTTCCTAGTATGCGCAGGCATCCAATTTCTCAGACCTGGTAACTGGAAGCCGGCCTCTGTGTCCCGTAAACCTATGGTAATTGTATTGGTTTGAGGGCCTAGCCGCCGCTGGCCCTCAGATTCAGCGTATTGTAACAAAACATTTAGTTTGCTTCATTTGTACACCGGGGGTAAGTACGTGACGTATCCTTTCTCATTTATATCGCTTTCTAGTAAATAACCAAACGACATTGTAATGTTTGTTCCGGTACCACTACCGAGGAGCTAGAATTTCCAAAGAGTTTACGCGTTGATTTTTCGTCCATTAGATTCAATGAATGCCATCTTGATGTTCCATTCTCGCCTAAGGTTTAATGACGGTGGGCAGACAACGGAGTAGTAATAAATGTTTATTCAATGTTCATTCACATCATATATCTGCGTGCTCACAGTTGTCAGACTCGAGGGTTCTTGAACCACTTGCTCAGCAACAATTCAGTAAAATACCCAAGCAACACGGACGTAACATATTCTACATGTTACACCGATTATTACGTATGGAATGCAGCCTAATCACCAAACGTCTGACGTCTTATATTACGGGTTGCTGGAACAGAGAACCGGTTCATTGTCTGTGTATCGAAAAAGCGCAATACACGTACGTGAGACAAAATGAGGACAGTGCAGGAATGAGGCACTTATCAATAGAGTATAGGTAAAATAGACGCGTGAAAGCCCAGTGCGCATCTGTACACCTGTTAAATTGAAACATACAAGAAGGTCTTGCTACAGTGCTTGTCTGAAATGTGAAAAGTCCGGTCATCTGTCCGTTGTTTTCAGCTAGTGGTTATCGCGGTCTGGTCTCTAATAAGCAAAGGCATTAGTGAATTTGCCCTACATTCTTCCTAATTACAACGTGGTCCGTTTCACCGTCACTTCTACCACAGAAAACACAATTCAACACCGTCTGATTGGCCATTCCCCCGATGCTCGGAAATAACTCTCATTTGTAGGAATCGAAGCGCTTACGCTGGTTGTTCAACCGATTGATTGGCAAGAGAATTAAGTTGAACTAAGAACTATGTTGATTTACAGATATCTTTTGCTTAACAGTCTAACAATGGGCAAAAAAGCCAGACAGCGAAAACATAACGGGATTAAGAACAAAGTGGTTCACAGAACTCCAAACGCGGACTGAATGTGTGTCGGTTTCAACTCGGTTCCGATGGCAACAGCAACACGTATGAAAAATGCAGTGTGCCTTTTAAGATCTGCAACTTCTGATGACCGATCTTGCTTAGCATGGGACAAACCCACGTACTATTCTGCTAAATTGGCTCACAACTGCACCCACATTGAAGAGGATTTGAGTGTATAGATAGTAAGGAAACTTTCATCCAGCTAGTGAAAGCAGTCTGAGCTGAATAGCAATAAAAGTAACGCACAGCTGCTATAGCTTGGTTTCAACTCGCCACCCACGTGCACTTTAAGATTTTTCGGAGTAATATGAGGCCGCAACTTTCAGGTTAGTAGCTAAGCATTTGGTGACAAGTTGCTGGTCATTCTTGTGACTCACCGGCACATAGACGGGATATGGAACCACCAATCTTTCAGTCGTAGTCCACAGCGCGCGGTTACCCATTGGCACTTCTTTGGAGTAGCGATTGCTTGGCTGAAAAGCTTGCGCTGTATTCTGAAAATTGTCAATGGGCTGCCTCTTCCAACTTATCACTGTACCCGATGCCAGTTTAAACACTCTTTGTCGTCTTGCAAAAATCAAGTAAAAGATAACACTGCAGTGAACCTTTTCTTGTGTATATATTTCCCCGGGGACATCACTTCACCACAAAATACTGTTTGAAAATTTCGAGTAATTTTAACTCATCGATTGCAAATACTACTGGTTCGCCGGTCTTCCCCTTCCACTACTGAACTCAACCAGCGTGTACCGGGTAATCTATGCACCAGGTCTAATATCATTTTTAACTGCTTCACCTCCGAGTCTGTCTTTCATCAATCTGGTTAGCACGGAACTTAAGCCAACGCCATTGTCACGATGGTTGTGATATCTATGCACTTCAAATCCAAGTGATGAAACTTACACTGCTGTATGTCGATAGTCGGTCATATAAGTTATCACAAATCACGAATAACCAAGTACCAACGCCAAATGCAATTTGTTGTGTGATGCAATACACGAGGTCAACGGAAGTTGTATTTACCTTACAGCGTAACATTTGTAATGATTACACATGTACTTATGACTTGGTATATCACATCGTCAAACAAACATGCGACTTATACTCGCTCCTATATAGTGGTACTTCTTTGACGGTGCATCCATCTAGTGACCTATTGTTTTGCTGTTCATTCAAGTTTTCAAAACGTCAGCTGCTGTTTACATAAGGAAATTTGAAATAATCGATATTTCACTTTGTAATCTCGATGAATCTGTGGAGGGTAGCAGCATCGCATTTTCATCTATGTTGGTAAACGTGAACACAACAGGGATTTCCATGGTGGTTGTGTGTCAAGATTTTTCGCTTGATAATGAAAAGCTGAACCACTCGAGCACAAATAACTGGTCTGTAGTATGAATAGCTTGCAGTTAGACACAAGTCAGCATTGCCGGTGTTCGATCGGACAGTCACATCTGCCGATAGGCTTTTGGCATGTTTCTTAGGTTAGGGCTTTGCAGAAGGGATGTCCGTACCTTTTGTGGGATATCTTCGTCCGTTTGAAGGTTGGAGAGAGATCGTGGTAGCGCCACATCTATCTAGGTGCAAGTTGCTCAGAATGCCAATTAGCAGCTATTGGCCAAACACTGTAGTGGTGGCCAAGAACCAGAATTTTAGTTTTTCACATCTGTCTAAAAATCCGGGGGATGCCCAACACTGATGGCTAAGATCAAGGATGTGCACTATTGCGGGAATGTCCGGAATCAAAATCTCACTCGAATGTTTGTGGGAACCCAATCCAGAAATATTGTCCTTATTCCTAATCGGTGAGAAAAACTGGTATTTGTCAGAGGGGTTGACGAAATCCATTGATGCTGTTCGGTGAACGAGTGATTAGTTCAACAGACGGAATTGGGACATCTGTTTGTCACCATTGTCGAAATGTGACTGCTCCACATCCCAACTCTGGTGAGCGAATCAACCCAGGAATGCACACTAAATGGATGGACATGCAATGTCATAGCGGCTAAAGTTAACTTGTCTTACAAAGACTAGAAAGGACTGATATCTATGGCTTACCCGAAAATGTATGGTGTAAAACCGTGACCTTGTTTTTATGATAAAAATTTGAGCGCCCGCGTTTTAGTAGGGATAAATTTTCAGTTTTATGACATACAATGTCACCCAGAAAATTGCATTCGCGCAAACATCGAACTTTGGCATTAAAAAATGTAACAAAGGTTCAGAAATACGAGGCAATAAAATACACATTACCACTGAACATTGGCACAGGGGAAACATAAACTAATTCTTACCGGATATTGAAGTGTGGCTTTCTTCGAGCTCACCAATGATGTCCGGTGGGATTTCTATCAACTGGATGGATTAGAAATGACGACCTGTGGAATAGCGGATAACTAAACTGCATCACTCATTAGTCTTTGAGTACATAAACTTAGATATTCGGAAGAGTGCTTTGGCTTATCATGCACTTTTGGTGAGTTTTGTTCTTTGAGATAAAAACGATATCTGACTGGACCTCGTAGATAGTTTATATCGAAATAATTTTGCTCTTTTGCGTTTGTTTTTTTATTGGTGGGTTTTTGGGCTTTCTGGCTTGTCCGGTAATATCTTGGACGCATTTGTTTCGACAGGCAAGCAGAAATTGTGACTTGGCAGTTGAACGTCTAGTTCCTCCTCAACATATTTCACGTATTTTGTTTTTCAAAAAGTGTGTTCGTTTTATGTGATTTTACGATAATAAGACGCTCCACCATAATTTGATTCCTTTTATTTGCAGTCGTTGTAGGTTGATAGTCAGCGCACCTTAGAGTTGACCTTCCCGGTGGATGAACTTTCACTGTATGGCACCCACTAGTTTACCCACTCACAATGTTTTGTTGTTTCATGCCTTCTTTCCTTTTGATTGGTTTCCAGTTTGTTTATTATTTTATTGGCATGCATTTAACTTAAATTGCGTCGTGGTCTGCTTCAAAATCGCTCCGTCCGAATGGGGGACGAAATTACTTGGTTATATTTTATTGCTCCTTAATACTATCGTAATTTACGTTTAGTTCCTTATATCCCTTATTTCATCTTTGTCATACAACTTCCGTTTTGGCTTGCCAAATGCACCAGGCATGTAGCCTTGTAAGATTCGTTGTTCGTATAGGGGAATATGGCGTTCTAATGAGCGAATCCAAAGAATATATGCACTAGTACGTGCCTGGGAAAAGATAAGTTGAACGGACACTAAGTGATGTTGAAAACTATTGTACACATTTCAAATTTGTCTCCTTCTTGCCCAAGAAGCCCGTTGCATAAATAGACCACATAAAGTCTAGCATTTTTGCCATGTCAGCTTACAGCCGACCGTTTTGACACACGTATTTACGTTCAGGTTTAGAATACAAAGTGCAGTTGTCGGAAAAAATCAGACCACGCCTGATTGCTAAATGATCCAAACCAGTAGTTTGCCTGGAGAAAATTCCCGGAAATCTTTACTACGTAATCAGCTGGCTCCTGATGCCATCAATGGAAAAGCCTCTGGTTAAAGGTGATCTTATAAGCAAATATCCCTTTAGTTTTACGTTGACGACTTTCTAGTTCACGATCGATTGTTCACATATGCATTTTCTCAGTTTACTGTACAAGTGCAATAGGTGAACCAGTAGAAGGAGGCTTTAAGTACTTGATTAATTCTAACCGCACGGGGAAACACATTATTTGGCTTTAGACAATCGTACACAACTTCCTACTTCCACCCAAGTGTGTGGAATAAACTAGCATCGCAGCAAATTCCTTGCCGTGAAACACCTGGCAGTCGTTGTTAGCGTCCTGGTAGAATTGTATAGTTGATATGCAATATGCATTCGTGTTTTTGCATTCTGCTTGAACTCTCCGTCATTCTATGGCAACGATGTCTTCTAACTATTAGCAGAGGTCGCTAATTTACTTGAAGTTTATGTCCTGCCCTTTTACTCACGTGAACATTAAATGAAAACAGGGGGTCGTGTAGTTTGTCGGAAGAAAGAAGTTGGCAAAATTCAGGAAAATTTTGTACATGGTAAAAAGCTTCAGAAATGCGACATTCCTTTCATTTCTATCTACCTTTCATTGCTAACCCAGCTGTCTTTTGGAAGGTTGATTCAAGTTGTGTGAAACGGGCTCGTAACTTTTGGCATAATTTTGATGGAAGTGTTTTGTCTTCAAAGAGTGGTGGATGAACTCCGCTAGGGAACAATATTCTTATGAAAAACGAAATTTGACCTTTTCTAAATCAGCAATGGGCTAGTTTTTCTTCCTCATGAAATCTGATTTTAAAGACCAAATTCATGCACTCAGTAGAAAAAAACCTACTCAGAGACTGTTTAAACGTGCTTTACAAAAGGCTTTTTTCTGGCTCATTATAGTTTAATAAAATGACGGTGAATCGGAATGCCAAGAACATTTTTTGTCTCGTTTGGCACCGACCAAATGAAACAAAATCCGAATCAGGGGGCAGCCAATTTAAATTTGGTTACTGAGTTTATGGAAAGTATTGTGAAGAAATACGAGCACCATCGCTGAAGACGCATCGGTGGGCAAGAGTCGTTGAGCAAGATCATAGCGGCAAACACCATAAATAATCTTCCTTATCTTCGTTGTTTTACTGCGACTGTTCTCTTTGTAGTAGCAGTTGATGTGTTTTATTGCAATCTTATAGGAAGATTGTGAGAATGCACGTCTGATAAACTGTAGGTAACGTGGCAGCAGATCTTCCATGACCCATAGAGCGGATTCAGTAGAGTTATCCATTCCTGACGATACGAAACAACTAACCGCTACTGGTGCAAAGATGACATTCTGACTGACGCTCTTTCACAGTCGTTTGCGGTAACCAACAACAGCACTTAAGAACACCTTTGTTGCGGGACACCTCACTGAATGGGAAGCGCTTGGTGTAAATTCCAGGATGAAGTGTTGGCTTGTGAATATGCTTCAGGAGGTGAGAGAGAAGCCACCTGTTCATTACGTTTGAGGGGTAAACCTCAGTGCTCCATTGCTGACTTTTTTCGTGCTTCAGACTACCCAGGTGTTATCCGGTTCCGCAACGTCTGATTGCATTTATAAGAGTTTTATTCAACACCCATCATTAGCTCTGTCCTCATCTCACTTATTTATGTAACCTCGGTAATAACAAGTTCATAAACCTCATAAACCAGTGATAGGCAGATGTGGGTAAATTTTGGAACTGGGAGTATGATAATAAAGAAATATTTCAGATTTTTGAAGGCATACTCTATCACTCCAGCAGCGCAGACAGCGCTATACATAAGTGGTATTTACTGACGTTTAATTGTGTTTTTTTCCGATCGTCTCATTAATTTGAGTTAAAAGCTTAAGTTACCAGACGGGTTTTTCTTTCACGAATGAAATCCAGATTCTTTAAATTATTTTGTAAATCCAGGGGCCAGTTGTACCAAACTTTCTTCTTAGAAAAAAAGAGTGAAACCCCTGGTGGATTAACTTTCATACTGAATTTCGGGTAACAAATTTTTAAGCATAACTCATTGAGGGATAGCTCGCAAAATATCTGACCCAAATTCGCATGAATTAATGTCTCAGCTTGCTCCAAAAACTTTCAACGCGCTGAGTTTTTCCTTGTTATCCACAACGTCAGAGTTTTTGCTCTAAGCTATTTAACCCTGAAAGAACATCTCATTCACTCGCGATATCTCCGCTAACACCAAGTTGGCCTGAGAAATCACACATCTACAATCTTGCATGCCAGTCATATGCACCGTTAGCCAACACCGTCACCAAATCTGTGAAAATCTCGAGCTGATACCCTTTCAAACTGACTGCACTTTAGTGATAGTACTTTTAAAAAATCAGCAAATTTGCAGAAGAATTCGGAATTTAGGAAAACAGACTCCTCAACCATTGCACAGAGTAATTTTCCGTGCGCTCAAGAGCTCAAGGTCCAGTTATCTCTCTGGTTTTCTTCCGCTCTCCCAGGACAAAAGCATTTATTACGTTTGCTCAAACAAACACTTTTGAGAGTATCAGTATACTAAAAACTCATAAATGTCCATTAGGGTGTACTGATCACAGACGATTTTCTCCAGTATCAAGACGCCTGAAGGCAGCTTCCACAGTGTTTGCGGATTTCCGCCAAAATAAAACACAGAGTTCCGTGAGTCTCCCTACGCCTGGAGGTTTTGTTCGTTCTAATGCCGACATCTAACCTCAAGGTTGCGGAACAAATTACAAATTTACTGCAAACAATCATATTCATTAGAATCATTATTATTTGGTGCTGAGGCATTCATGCCTCTATAGATCTTAGGACTTTTCGGGACAGACTCCAATTGCAGCGGTGAGTTTCGTAAAGCTGCTTAGCTCTGAAATCATGCGACCACCTTCATGAGTCTGACCGCTTATTCAAGCCTCCAGTTGTTAATGATCTGTTTAATATTTCTTCTAGTACATGGTCAATTTGAAGTTTAAATCAGTTTACATAGCGCATGGGCGTCTGGAGACATCAGGAAAGATGAATACTAAAAGTGTAGACATTCATGAAAGGAATGGGTTCACAGTCATTTACGTCTATTCGCGTTGCCAGAGCGAGGGTTTGCTTAAATTGTTTGTGATGTATTAGTGCCCTCATTAGCGTACTTGAGAAGGGTATGATCAAACCGTAATGTAGATATACTAAATATCATAAAGTTTTTTATTTATCTCTTGAGCCAAATATTGTGCTTTCTAATAAATATAAATCGGTAGAATTATGCCGTTTCCTCAACATCCTAGAGCGAACTACCTTGTTGTTGACCAGGAACGTTCGATCCAGTATGATAGTTGCACACAATGTAAACATGCACACAACAGTTGAATGAGAAGGATACGGTGTTATACTACTCTTGGTGTATTATCACTGCATTAAATTGTTTTATTGCAAAGATGGCCGTCAGTTTCGAATGTGGACTTACATAAATAACCAATTCAAAGTACACGATCCAATATTTTGGGCCCACAAACATAGCGTTTAGAATAATCCACATGTTGTCAATCTTAAGGCTGTCCCCAAGAGTTTGAAGGAGGAATACTTATCTACTCTTTTGCTCCTTCAGCGTAACGGTAAGCTGAATACTGTACCTAATCAAATGGCGCTCCCAAGACGATCCTCTTTATTATGGTGGCGGATTTGGCAGTATTTTCAAAATGCGCAGCTAGGAAAGCGGAAGCTGCCCAAACATGCTCACGGATAGCCATGACATGAACATAAAAACTAAGCTACTTTCTCACAGCTTCAGAGGTCCATCTTCCACGAAAACAGTTTCAGGCTCCGCATGACGCACAAGCCAACCGCAGTTTGTAGCTGCGCCCAGAACTCTCAAATCCCGCAAGGTACCATCACCAAAAATAAGTAAACTCTTTTGCTGAAGGTGGTGATGGCGGTATAGTAGTCCGGGTTTTATTGTGTCCGATTTTGACAAAAATGTCGGTGACGGAAGCAGCAATGCTTCGGCTGTTGTAGCCAATTGGAAGCAGTAGCTCAAAAATATGTAACGGGTGTGGAGCGATAAATGCGTTGGGTGTTGCAAACAAAATAGTAATAATAATATTTACTCACGTGCGTTATCCTTACCTGGGATAGTTTCTGTGCTAATCTAAGAAGATGCGAGGTCTGAGGTACTGCGATCGGAAAGCCAGTTTCGGTCCAAACCACAGAGGTTCCAGCCACTGGGTGCTTGTTGTACACATTGGGCTAACTTGAGCTCATGACACAGATATACCTTGGGTTAGATATTACATCCTATCCTACTATGAGGAACTGTGTTAAGACCTAAATAGACAAACATAAAGGTTTGCTGAAAACTCTTGGACAGCTCGCCCGCGGTTTTGTTCTTCTAGAGGTCCATGGACTGGGGGCAAAACTCGATTTTCTGTCAGTATGAATTTCAATTTAACCACCAAAGTTTGCACAAATGGTGTACTATTTTTTATTGCAAATGAAGTTGTTGTTAACGGAAAATCTCACTGAATATCAGCAGTTCCCAGTTTATAGTAATAATCTAGTTGATGCAACCATCTACCTGATGAGTCTCAGGAAGAACAGAACCGATAGCGGGTTCTCTGGGAGTATTCTACTTATGAGTCACGAAAACGTAATGGGACTTTTCGAATATCGTGAAAACTTAGACGCGAGGCAGCTTTTGTGCAGCAAGCTTAGTTATAGAACGCCGTGAACAAGAGATTCATTTAAGTTTCCTGTTAACAACAACATCAACTGCAAGTACGTGTATTTCATCATACTCGAAGAAGTGGTTCCACAGATGAACAATTTACAGGAACCTGATTTACGAGCAGAGAACGATTACGTGTGGTAAACTGGAATCTCTCCGGACTATTTCTCTAATATATTTGCATTACCGGGCCTCCGGTCAGAATAAAGATTCGGCCACAGACGCTCACTGAAGTAAGGGTAAAACACTCAACTTAAAAGTCTTAGTTTCTGAGCAGCTCCCGGGCGTTTACGCAGATCGGATTGTGGAAGGACGCATCCGCTTCTGGGTTTGTTTTTGTCGGCTTTACAGAAATGGACATCCCTATTTCAGCAGCCGTACTCATAATCCCTTGACAGAGAAGGACGTTGCAGACGCGATGCATTACTGTGAGCTTTCCGGAAAAAAATAGTTTCGTCGCATCCCTAAAGGACAAGTGAAAAAAAACGATTTCTAGAATCAGACCATTGACCATTTGCACAGAAAATAATTTTAAGGGGAGCGTACGTATTTTGCGATCCGGTTTGATTTAGTTAGGTAGGTGAACTAGGTTAACTTGGGTTCATGAAATACATACATGTTTCGGAGTCTTCCCACATTTAATAAAAGTATGTAACGGGAATGCCTAAGCAAATGAGTACCTAATGCATGTCTTGCACTAGCCATTTGCTTTCCCATTGGATAGATGAAATATCAAAATGCCCGCTCGATTTCCTAAGCTGTTTCAGTTAAAAATGCAATTCCGACATTAAACCCTTCGAAGAAACTACATGACAAATGTTCATGTCCATTGAATGGGATGCCATTTATGATGCGGTTTTTCCAGTTGTCTGATTTGTATCGGTCGTTTGATTATCCAGGTAATCTCTCAGACTAACAGGGATCATTTAAAACGGCATTTATTGCACGCCTAAATAAAGATCTTGGGTTGACATTTCCAAGCTTTGTGGAAATCTCTGAAGTGTTTAGCCAGTCGCTGTATAGTGTATTCATGATAGCAGACGTGTCACTACTGTTCGCAGTCCCCGGTGCTGGAATTTTTATTGCAATCATAAAAACAAGACGATAGAAAATTCTAAAATTTTGTTAAATGGCAGTGAAAACCACATGTCGGTTTCAATGATTTCTCTGATGGCAGGCGCCATTTTTCTTCAAAGTTACTTGAGGTCAAACTTACTGGATGAACATGCTAAATTTCGGAATTAGAAAGTATACGCCACATAGACAGTCATTTATGACTGGTACAAACGACGGGTTGATAAGCAGCGACCTACTGTGCCAAGGTCATCATCCCTGTCTTCTAAAATCCCACCAAGGCCAACCGGTTTCATAACTGACTGGATTTGAGGCTTATTTTCTAATAAAAGCGGCAGATGAGATAGTCTGGTGATTTTATGGTCGGTATCTGGCGTATTATTTGACCTTTTTTCAGAGGGCACTTCTCTCGTTTAATGAGAAAATGCAGTGTCAGTTTAAACGGCGCATAAATATGAAATGTGGCTGCTGAAACTTCGCAAAAAAACGATTTCCTTTCCTGTGGAATTTTCAGCTGGAAAAACACCCAACGATGTCTGCAGTATAAAAGTGAACGCAGTTATCTCATATAGTTTTATTTCGATGTTTACATGCAACCAAGTAGGCATCGATTATTCACAGCAAAAATGCTGCCTTGTGACCATAGGTAATATTTAGTGTTTTCGCGTGCGGTAAAGAGATATCGGCAACTTAAGTTAGTTATTTGCACTGGTTGAGGTAAAGGTGGCAAACCTCCGTTGCATCTTAAAATCCGGTTTGTTTTTTTGGATCGGCAAACAATTTACAGGCAGGCTGGTGGCTTGCAGTCGGGCAAATGGACGAACCTGCCTCACCAGACGTGATATTTATTGGCATTTGTTTACATATTCGGAATGCAGATTTTTCTTCCATTCTGTTACACACACTTGCAACAAAAACTGCTGTAAAAATCGTGGATGCATGGAAGTTTACCGTAGTGTCATTTTTGCGGAGAATCTACTGGAACACCATAATTCTTTTTGTGGTAACTCCTCGTGTTTAATACCGTCGACGGTCTTCCTCTTGGGCTACAAAATTTCATTTTGAAGCTAAACAGCACCACATCTGTTTGGCCGATTCGCATTCTCTGGGAAGACCAATACTTTAAAAATTACAATTGGCGAGGTTAGTGATGATTTGATGGACTATGTCAAACCTGTTAACACGACAAGACTTGGCCACAAATCTCGACCCACCCTGATAGCCTACCACGTGTCTGCGCCATACTTCCCAGCAGATTAACACAAACCGAAAGTAAGCCTCCGCGGTGTACTTGGAATTTCCTCACGTGATCAGATAATGCGTGGTTAGCTGACCGTACCCGGTCCTGTCTAAGCCCTCTAGTTGAGGAATCCAAGCAGTTGAGTACGGCAAAGTAAAATAACTCGATTAAAGTTATTTTCTTTGCATATTTTTTCCTGTCTATCGGAACTGAACTGATCGATTCATAAATTGTATCGAAATAGTCCGGCCAGTGGCTAGCATTTCAGCAACAGGATGAGATGCTTAAAACTTGAAAAGGTGAAAGGGAACTGGTTGAGTTCGCAAAAATTGATTGGTACGTTAAAATCCTCGGTTGGTACAAAATGAGGAAGAGGAGACTTCTGTTTCTGTTGAGCTCACAAATTATTCTGGTTTCCATTTTTATTGGAATTCTAAACCTCAAATTGTTGGTGAAAATACATGGATACTTAAATATGATACCGATCCTACAGCAACGTTTAAAATTTCCATACGAACTATAGGTTCTACGCAGTTTTGAGGGGGAAAGCTTGATATTATAACTGTCACCATATTTTGCATAGTAAGCAAAAGTTGAGGCCTGCAGAACCGCGGCGTTGCTAAAAAATTCCACAAAACAAATGGACTGTTCCTCAAGAAAGCTGTTAGCTCGAAGGCATGCCTAGTTTGAAGTTGTTTGCCTACCTACTCTACTAGTAAGTCCCTAATGAAAAGAGGTTAATAACTGTCGGACCCCTAAGATGGGCTTCTAAATAAACACATCTCTAGAGGTATGTTACGTGTAACCGTTCTGTTAGTTAGGCTCAAAATCTATATATAACATTAATGTGCTCTTTTTCTGTACGTTTTTTCCAGCAATTATTGGATAAATTAGCGCCGTGTTTTGACGATATTTTGATCTTTTCTATCAAAATGTTACTATGGTTAGAATAACCCGAAGAATCTGCAGACCGTTCAGACTGCCATGTTTTCTCATAGTAAGTTTCCCCGTTTCCTGCAACTTTCTGAGAATCGGCTCTGGATTTTCTTGATTTGTTTTAACTAAACCATTTTATTTATTTCAGGCAAATAAGCAGGATGAGCAGGGATGTTCTTTTTTCTGTCAAACAGTTTAACAATAAACTCCGTCGTAGGGAGTTTCGGAAATGAACTGATGCGTGAAGCAAACCCCATGTTAGACAAGGTAACACTTAGAGCGTAAAAAGCGACATCGCTAAATCTATCCAGGGAAGGCGAAAACATGAGAGTCGAGAACAGATGTTTCTGTCACATCTATATTTAGACCGAATCTGGTTTGTCATGCCCAGACGTGTACAGTCTAATCCATTCTCCGGCTTTCATGACAAGGTTGGAAATAAAAAACATCCATATGCTTACTCAGCTGAAGGTTGAGTTGAATTTCACATATATCTAGCAAAGCACATAGGAAATTATACAGCGAGTGGTTTAGTCGTGCCACCGTACAGGATAGATTTGCTGGATGTTCCACTTAAAGAAATAATTTGTTGATTCCGTAACATGTGTGCCCCCACTATGTCTAGAATGTGGATGTAAACGACCTAGATAACCGTGGCCCGAAAAACAACAGCCCTGATGAACTGAAATTTTATTCGGAACCATACCGCCTGCCCCTGCCGAAGTTGCTTTTTGCTCTATATTATGAGAGCACAATAGCAAGATAGTCGGGAACAAAACACTAAGGTGTTTTTCCACAGCGTTCGCTAGTTCACATGTAAGCGTCGCAAATGTCGATTTAAATGATTTGGTGTCTAAACACCTCAAGATTTCCGGTTGACAAGTGCATAGTGCTTAATGTCGGGTCACATGTTAGATCAACGGAGAAAAATCTAGGGTGTATGGTTTTGCTGAGGCTAAGTGGTAAGCAGTAGATTAGGATGAACACACACGAGGAAAGAAAATGTGGCTCACCTAAATCCTAAGCTGAATCTCTCGTTAATAATGAAGAAGAGTAGTGTGTTATTTCTATAGAAAACAAAATGCCCTTTCGCGTGTGAAGGGTTATCGCAAGGCTGGCTATCTGGTTTTAATTAAAATAGCTTCAGTAAAATCCAGAATTCTCAACTTAGGATTGTTCAGCAATCTCATAGACGAGTGGATGTGCTAAAGCCGACCTATACTCATAATGAGTCTTACTGTTAACGGCACTGTGTGCGTGATTCGGAGTTAACCTGCATACTCAATAAATGTCCAGTTTTATGCAAAAAGCTATGAAGAAGCATCATTTGCGTGGACTGAATCTTTATTGTCACTTGACCACCTAAATCGGCTGTTATGTTATAAATATTTAGGATAAACCCTTTACGGTTACGACTGCTTTCAGAGTACACATCTTCTAGTTCTCTGCCGTTGAGGTGATCCGATAACGGCGAGTCGTCTGCTTAAGATTAGGTTGATTTGGAATATAAACAAACAAGCTATACACTTGAAGCTCTTTGCAGTCAATAGGATTGTCACACTCAAGCAGACTGTCGGAGTGCACATAAGCTTCTGTCTCGTATTTTACCTACCTGCCTAACCGTAGTTCTGCTGATGTTTATATCGGTAGATCTGGATGGCATAGCTAGGCACCTACAGAGAGAAATGCAACCAGCGTCCTCTTGAGCAATCAGCGACAAGGTATGTGTTGGCAATAGGCGAACTACGTAACCAAATTTACCATTCTCGATTCTTCCACACAGCCCAAAATTGGGCTTAGCTTTCAGTCAAATAAATTCAATCAACATCAGGCGAATAACACATTGGGTAGTGAAGTAGAATACATACGAACCCTTGGATTAGTACTTTTTTCAATGAGAAAACAGGTGTGGCGTCTTTTCGTTATGTTTTATCCACTGAGCAGATTCTTCTCGCTACAGACCTTTCATCACTTCTGGATGAAGTATAACCAGTACTTTGTCGTACTGTAAAGGAGGGTGGTGCGCCAACAGTTATGCGACTGATGGTCGTGTGGATTTGCGTCAGTGCTGTTTTTTAAAACATATCTCATAAGTTCCTCAGTTTTTGGGCTCACGGATGCTGGAATAGATGAATCTTTTCATTAACCACCAGGTGTTTACGTTAGGTATATTGCATGATGTGAGCGGAGAACAAAGTGGGTCTGGACGCTTTTCCAGGTTGATTAAAATCAAACTTACCGCTGTTACTATTCCTCCGAGTTGAATAATCCTTTCGCTCAAACACCATATGAAATTTGGTTTACCGATTTAATCGTATATGGGACTTCAGATGCGTGGGTCGAACAACATCATGATGCTCGGATCGGTCAGTTTCAAAATGGTCAAACTGATCTGATTACAACCGCACAAAAATTTCTGTGAGACCACACACTTTGGAATTTGCTCTCCCAGAGCAGCTTTACTTCAATTCAGCAGGCTTCTCATTGGTGACCTGTCGGAACTAGCCACCGGCAGAAAGAGTTGGCGCCAAAACTGTTACTGTGGCCTCAAAACGTGTTGGTCCTGGTGTAGTATCCTATTCAGGCGGGGCAATTTTACCATATGAACACTACTTTCATACTGTTACTGTAATCCGAATTTTGACGCTGATTCTATTATCTCATCCACGATGTTATCTTATTCATTTGAAAGCAACTGTATTAATGTTAAGGGAGCAGTGTTGAAATACAATTGCATGCCTTGAAGAAACTAATGGGTTTTCCGGAGAATGAACTGGAAAAAACTGCTGTGGCCCGCCATTTCCACATTGTCTGTGAGGCTAGAGTCAAGGTCTGAAACAACAATGCGACAGTACTTGATCCTGCTTAGTAAAGCGATATCGACTATATGGTTTTCAGCTAGATTTTTGTTAGCTAAAGGAAGTTTAATCTCGCTTACATGTTCCTTCAGCTTTTTTCACGTCAGTCAGGTCCACTTCCTGCAGATATTACGATCACCAGTTAATATTCTCCAAAGCAGGCTTTGTTTGGATATACGCAATTTGCGCGGTCGGTAGTCTTATAAATATACTTTTTTGCGTTTCAGCCAGATTTGGGTGTTTTTATATGCCCGTTGGGGAGGATAACTACCGAGCAAAAGTGCGCCCCGAGATATCAATCTGAGTTCGGTTTTGCCCAACGTGTAACGAGGCGACAAAGTGCAATGCGGAAAAAAGTATTTCCCTATATGATGGTTTTTTGCAAAAGTACTGTGGTGAACCTTCACGCATACCGAAGGTTGTTAGTTTCTTTGGATATAACTCCAGAAATTTTCTCCGTAGATGCATTTGGTACAGAATAAATAAACAAACTTAGAGCAAGCGATACAAAAGACTTAACCTTTTGGATAAATTTTTTCATTGTCGGGATGTATACAGACCAACAAAATTGAAGAATTTTTTAAATAAAAAAAGAGCGTCCGACACCAGTGAAGGTATGACAAAAGTGTCCAAACAACAAACTAAAGCAGTAAAATGCACCACCTGAAGGACTAACTTGAATCGTTTGATCGGTCATCGTTATTTGTGAACAGGACTTCTGGGAATTTTGGGGCGCATACTGGATCAAAGTTACCGTGTTGACCATTTAGCCATACTCCTGAAAACATAGAAGCAATGCAACAGAGACGTTTTAGATTCTGAAGACCATCTTAATTACCCGTGCGTTTGCTAACTTTGTTACCTCGAATGGCTCCATTTGTGATTTCCGTTGTGTACTTAATACTGACAGATGATTTGAGCTTTTGTTGACAAAAGTGTGCACTTGAAGCCTTTAGATTTACTGACCATAAAATCTGAAACACCAAATAAGATATTGATGAATTTTGGGGTACAATTTTAACGAGTTGGTCTACGCTAACTGATAGAACTCATCATTGAGCAGACCGATGTTTGGTTCACGAGTTCTCAAAAAATTCCGGATGAGGACATTCGTAGTAACCATGGATGTGAGTATTCTTTTTATAAAGAATGCGATCCGGGATTAAGAACGGATAATATAATTCTTGAAAGCGTCGGTATTTGATGTTGCGCCTGGATCATAGTCTTAACCGGTGCCCACTGGGGAGGTTGTGAAGAGACTTCCAAAACTACGCGCTCGATTGGGTTCCCTGTGGCCAAAACCGCTTTGGTATTTTTGGGCATAATGTCCCGTACACAGACCGCTTCAGATTTCCTTGGGAAAATATCCAAAGTAAACTTTCAGCAAACGCACTCTACAGGCTGAGGTCTGACATTCTTAAACCCCGGGCACTGAATTTGAAACCGTTGGTGGACTGCCTGCGGATTTTTGGAATATCTTCTGCTTATGAAAAAATACAAACCAATGGTTATGCAAACAACCGGCTTGGAATCTTTGAATAGTGAAAATGTCTTGAGAACTACTGGTTTTAATTTTATCAAGAGCACTGCCACCAAGCCAATCATTTCGGTTGAAATAACGTCTTCTGGAATGTCGTGATTTAATTCAGCTTTTCCGAGTATAGTAAACTAACCCAGAAACTCAAACTGCAAGCCCATGGCGAGCTTCTTAATAAAGAGGCAAATATATTGGTATGTAGTTCTTGTGGGGTGAGTAAACCATCAAGATGTGTCCGAATTACATAAAATGGGACGTATGGCGCATTCTTTGGACACCTGAATGACGTCAAAACCCATTTTCAGCTTAACAGAAGAAAAAAATAAAATGGCATTGAATTTTGTGTTACCAGAAAATAGTTTTCTAGCTACGTACTTTGCGGCTGCCAGAAGTGCTACTCTTGAAGTCACTCTACAGCAACCATCAATGAATGCTGATGGTACAAAAATGAAATACTTTCCAAAACAAACTGTCAACGATCATTCCGTCGCTATGAATGTAAACTACTCAAACCGCTGTCATTAGAAAAGCGGCGTATAGACCAGATGCTATTTCCGGCTTGGTTGTCTTTTTAGACGCCAGTTCACAGTCACATAGAAGCAGAAATTACCACGGTAACGGGTTCCAAATTTAGAACCAGAAGTTTTCTGAAAAGGAAGCCAATCCCAGAATAGATGAACAAAATTAAGTAGGCTGACAAGCAGGACTTTGCTTATCTACGCTGCTATATATATATTCTTATATACTAAGAAGTGCACAATGGTGACAGTGATGAAGATTCGGAAGCAGTGATGTCCATAGCTGTGGGAAGACAAAACTGACAAAATAAAACTGACTTTCTCATAGTGGAATTAAACGCACAGTGATATTTTTGGACTGCCTTCGTGAGCAGACCATATTATTTTTGAACTCAGACTGGTCCAAAGCACTAGTCTGAACTGCTAAATGTGTGCATTTGCATGTTAACAGTGATACAAAAAACCTTTCAAAATATGGACAGCTTGCATTTGCGATTATTTGTCATTTTTCCATGGGTCGCCACCGAGAACGCCACGAGACTAAAGCAGACGTTCCTAATTGATGGGTAAAGCCAGTTTTTTGTATCCCTTCATTAATGATTTTTTTAATCGTAGCCCTGAGGATGCAAGCGGTTATGTTACAATCGCACCGACGAATCGTTTTAATTTGACCACAGACCTGCTAGTAAAACGAGAGCAAGCTTCAGACGGACGTGCTTAATTTCCGGATGGTGTTATCAGGGAGTCGTCGATTTAAGGCGTTTCGCTATGATCAAGGAACAGTCGAAAAGAAGTAAAGTATCTGTATTTGCTTATGAGTTTGCACAAAGCTTTCTAGCTGAGGTTTGGATTAACGTGCATTCACATCACGCTTGTTTGGGCAATTCTCATTTTGTTGCGTTATCGTGGTCAGTCCCCTCCTATGTGATAGAATTCTGGACTATAGTATTTCCTGTATTAGAGCTCTTCGGTAGTGCATCTCCTTAGCCGTACTGGATTTTAAATCAGGATACTTGAGTGTGTTACCACTGCTCTGTCTAGGCAAGCCGAGGGACACGAAAGCACCCACCGTTGAGCCAGCTGCATAGTCTTCCCAAGATCAGGACAAAACGTGGGATCGATTCAACGACAGTCGTGCTAATGCAAATCTTACAGACCCCCACAACTACCTACACCTAACCAACTCTTAGTGTGTAAAGGCTACTCATCTCATCAGAGATTTGAGTTCTTGCGTTTTGAAGGCCTTTCCATTGGAGTATTTGCAGCGCGACAAGGCCGGATTTGTGCATTTATCCTTAATGAAAGGACAAGCGACCATGTGGATTAGAGAAACCATCAACATTCTAGACCAAGGACTGTACAGTGCAAGACCAGAATATTGAGAAAGGAAACCCGGACGGCATATGCAATTCTAATAAAAACAGGCCTTTCGGCGGTACAAGAGATTTAGAAGCATCCGCAAATCATGAATTTGCGCTCTCATAGTGCCCTGGCTAGGATTAATGCAGCGTGTGTAGTCTGGTAGGAGACAAATGGGATTGCACTACACGAGAGCAAATAGATTATTACACTGCGCAAATTCAAAAAAACACTTATATTTTAGAGAGTGTTTAGCAGAGGAATACAACAAAATTTAAACGGTACCAGGGATACATCAACTGTGCAGCCAATATTGGCTATGGTGTTAGTTTTCTGTTCCAAAACAGCTGTAAACTGGTACGCAGCAGAATCAAGGAAGCCCTCGTCGGTATAGCACGTAAGGAAGACCGAATTTTAGTTAATCGCTGGTCTGTACTATGCCTACAAACGATTTCATTTGGCCAGAGAGCACCGCATAAGGCTCGGTATGCAGCGTGCCTAAAGTTTCTGCACTAAAGCCTCAGAACTTGTTGCGGTCGCTAGTTTTTTCGACAACACAAAGCCATTTGACGTAGAAGTTTTAGTGGAAGTAACGCAAACATAAGAACGTACGAAAGAAAGACAGAATCTAGGACGTTAGTAGACGAAGCTTTGTTTGATCGCCCAAAAGCGAAAAAGATTCACCGCTCCGGTTTTTCAATCAGTGACTGTTAGTAGACTCAGTGTAAGCACATCAGTTGATATTGGTTATTTTTTTCTTGGTGACTGTGCAACCTACTATAACGAGGAAAGTTTGTGTTTCCATATTTTGTGATTCTGATATAGTTGTTTTGCTCCATATTGTTTCATATCAGTCTTCATCAAAATTGCCAGGGGTACAAACAATTAAAGTGCTGTTTTCAGTCCCCTTAGATGATATGCTTCTTAGGCAGCTAATTTACATATCAGTGTGCTATTTCGTCGCTGCGTTTCTGTCTTAAATATTCGGAAGAATGTAAGGCACCAAAGGGACGCAACTAGACTAAATACTGCCCATGGACGTCAACCTATTTATTCAAACAGGAATGCGTGATAGTTGATCCGGTGATAGTTTATTACGTCATAACGAACTTGAAGTTTATAAGATAAATTAGCGTGTAAGAGTTTCCCAGGCGCGGTTTGACATCCTCAACACGGTGATTTGTGTTTTATCTGGCCGAAGTCGTCAGATGCTGCCCATTTACAAAGTCCATAAGTAGTATGCATCGAAAAGCGGTCTAGTGTTTCCGCTCTTTAAAAACTAGTTGTACCAACACAGACTCAAATTCCATGGATCGCAATGTTTCTAAGTCCTTTTTATGATACCGGATTAATGTGTTTCCCTTCTACAGAGTTGGCTTTCCTTTCGAACGAACAATCTCTTCACATTTACTGACGGAAACAAATGTTGCGCCCGTAAGGCTTCAAAAATATTTTTGCCACATGTACACTCCATAGCGCATTTTGTGACAGATTTTCTTTATAAGGATTCCACTTTTTGCAATTATGATAGTAGCGTATCGGTGATTTTAATTTAGCGGGAACAGCCTAGTGACATTCCGCAAGATGGGAGTTCTAGACCTGGAAGCAATATAAAGTTTCCTTATCATAGCTGTTTATTCTTTGATCCTGGCAACTTTAAGATTTACAGGCTATTCAGAATCCTGAAAATTTGAATTTTGTATGTCTTGAAGGCGAATAATAGGATGAATTGCAGTCAGGTCTGCGAAACGTACTACCCTTTACATGCATCATTATTTAGCCGAATGCGGCGGAGTTTGCAAGCGTCTGCTGGAGCAGATGAATCTCTACGGAAATTTCGTCCCCGTGTGTACAATCCAGTAAGAAGCACTAGGCTCCAATATTCACCAGTATTCCACTGGACCATTTTTTAAAAATTCTTATGAAATATAGCTTCCAAATGATGCACTTGGGTTTTTTGTAACTTTTCTGGGCTCAAAGAGAAACGTGCTCTTCCATACCCTGAAATGTTTTCGTTTGCGATAGGGTTTGTCTCCAGTATTTGATCCGCCTTAATAAGGCAGTCTTGTAAACAAAGTTTCCTTCATCACACATTCTTATTTTCAAAAGAGATAGAGTTGAATTAGTAGTCACAGGATGACCATTTTGCACGACGATTGATGTGTCTATCTGAAAAATCTTCACTCGAGGAGCTTGTCCACGTGATCTACACAACGTGACTGAAGAGCGAGTGACACCATATTTCGTCTAGGTGTAGGCTGATCACGCCGCTCTTCAGCCGCTCGTCGCCGAAAATTCAACTGTCTAAATACTAGCCAGGAGGTTTAAGGTTCGAACGCCCCTGGAGTTTCGTGAGGTGTACATAGCTGATGATCCTCAATGACTTGTACTCAAATCCTCTGCTTTCCAGCAGGGATTGGTTCCATTTATAAGGCAAAATTAAAAATCCTAATATTTTTCACCTTTTCGGGAAAAAATAGCACAATCTAATTGCAACCCCTTTTTGCAGGCAAATCGTTGGCCTTAATAAAATGCTTCAGAATGTATTACTTCTTCGTGCATTGTCCAAGAAGTTTAAAGTTAGAGAAGTACACTCATTTGCAAACAAATTTGGTTTTTCGAGAGACGTACCTAGAACTACCTAAATCTCGCGTTTGTGATGTTTCCAGTCAACTGAATGTGCTGCACCAGGCCGCCTCATGTTTCAGTTGCTACGATATTCAAGATATCGCGATACATGTATATTCGTAGTGCTTGGAAACATCACAAACGGGAAATTCAGCCGGGTTCCAGGTGAGTCTCTCGTAAAACCAAATTCGTTTGCAAAAGAGTGTATTTCGCTACTTTCGTGCAATTGGGTCTCAAGTAGAACATAAGGTTGGTGGAAACTCAGGGACTGCACCTACCTGATGAGCCCCAAGAAGGGCGAAACCGGTCGTCGAAGAATTTTAAAATTAGAGAGTTAAACCAAAGAAAGCTTAAAGTTAACAAGCGGGAAATGCATTCAGCGAGGTTTATAAACGCATTTATGTTGCGTTAAAGTTATTAGACCTTTGGCAATTTTTATTTTGCTAAGTATCCGCGTTTTCCTTTGGATGATGCTTCGTTTGCTATTATGCAATCAAATTATTGATAGGGAGCCTGGCGCAGTAAGACGCCAAATTCGAAACTCGACTGAAAAAAGATAAAACCTATATTTGTGTTGCACCACCAGCCGGTCAGATAAATACGGGAATATTCAAAAGTACCATCTCCTAGGAAGTATAATTTTGTCCGTTGCACATTGGGTGGTAATTCCGAGAGATTCGTGTCCGATCAAAACAAAACGGACCCCCAGCAGGTCGGTTTTCAAGGTCTCCGCATTAACCTGATGCAGATAATCCGGTGGTAACAGGTAGCCCTTCAAACTTGCTTCATTTGTTATTGGGATTGATGAGCTACTCATGGGAAGTTTAACCATTTGTTTAAAAAATGTGGGCAAATACTCTCTGGAGTCAAGTCTGCTAGCCATTGTGTGCTAGTCTTGAATTTGGTTTAAGTTTGATTGTTGTTTCCACCAGGTGTTGACCTACTCGGACAATCAACCACAGTTCAACCGATGCACAGAACGATCTTCTGAGTAACCCGGTAGTTTCTGGTAGTGAGAAACCATGAGTGAAGACTGAAGCAGTTTCGTAATTGTTAAAACAAGGCCAACGGATTGTGTGTTTTGCATCACCAAGTGTGAAGGCTGTTCGGAATTTTTTAACACTTTGCGTCACTCACGATAATTTGCTGGTTGTCCCTGCCATCTGTAGAGGGATACTTTGCATCGTATGTCAAAATCTATACTGAGTAGCCGCCACTCTAGAAGCCAGTCAATCAAATGTAACCACTTAATATGGTTCCCGTTACTAAAAGATGAGTGGCGCTATGTCCTGTTTAAGTGACAGCTAATCACATTGCTGACCAGTCGCTCATGGATATACGGTTGAGTGGTCAACCACTGGCCGGACGTTTGCGGGTTCGAAACTCTATGAGTTTCGTGAGCTGTCCACTGCTTGTGATTCCTAACAAGGATAAAACAGCTGTATGGTGCTTCTTGGCTTTTCAGTATGAATGAGTTCACCGACCAGATTAAATCTCTATTAAAATACTGACAGACACTAGCGACTTATTTCCATTATGCGTAAGAAAGTAGTATGTTAAGCCCCACGCCTTTACTGGTTGTTTCAGGTTTGTTGCGCGCTCTTTCTGGAACAATTCTTCAGTAAATACAGAACGCATGCGCGTCCAGAGGAGAGTCCTATCACCTACAGGTAGAGATCTTTTTTCCAGGATTGCGGGATGTAACGTTTACTTGATGAAAACTGCATACAGTGATATTCCAATTACCAGAAAATATTAATTATACAAAGTGAGATGGAGATCAAAGGTTATTTCGAGTGAATATTTTATTCATTAATTGTAGGTTTGTGAGGAGGCCGGTGATATGCGCTCACTTGTCACTAGAAGGAGTTGAATGTGTGGAAGCTCTATTAGTACCGAAAAATGCACGACTGCAATGATACTAAATATTAGTAATAATAATAATATGAAATAGTAGGTAGCTATGGTGCTAATCCTGGCTCTTGTGCACACAGCCAATGTTGCCACACTGATCCTAATTGCAGCTGCTGACACTTGACAGTGCATTTGTGAGATGGATTTTACGGTGGTAAATTACACTGCTCGCCAGGGCATGCACACTTACGGAGCGTCAGCTGCTGAAACCCATAGGTTGCACGTGCCCATCGAGTGTGAACATATGTCTGACTGTAAACCTTATTTAAAGGCTTTTGCGACCTGGTCACGCTCTACAGTCTGTACTTTCAAATTATGGGGATAGAAGCATAGCAACCTACTTTTCGGTTCACGCGCCCAACTCAGGTTGTTGTAGTTACTCTCGTTGTTGCGCTCAACTGTACTTTCCCATCTGAGGCTTGCTACTAGGCCAAAATATTGTCAAACTAAATACAACAACCGAATTAATGGTGCATGAAAGCGGTTGAGGAAAACGCTACCTGGTTAGAATTTCGGTACTGAGCTCCACATGTGTAATAACGGTATTTTCCCCAGCTTAGTTCTCGGTCTGTGCCTCCCAAGCTAGCGCTCACGTCAAAAACCAACCACCAAGGATGCACAAGGTATATTAACGCCCAAAACGAAGTCAAAAACATTTGTACAGCGCTTCGTATATATAGTGTAAGCGGAGGCAACTTTCTGGAAATTCGGACGCCTTCTGGATGCGCCAACCGGCATTTGGCCAATACTGCGTCATGATTGGCTGTTGGGTCCAGATCTTCGACCAATCACATCTCGGCTTGATGCCGGGGTGGCAAGCGTCCCGAAATTTTGGCCAATCTTGCGCGGGGTAGGCTTCTCGGCCGTAGCAGCACCTGACTGCGAGCGGTAAAGCGGGATCCGTGTGGAATTCCGCCTAACAACATGACACAATCGTAAAAGCTGCCTAGTACAGCAGAGTGGATCCATCGATAGATGTTAGAGATTCTGAGAGCGTTTTCAAAACCAGTTTGTTTGTCACCAAGTGGTATGAAAATGTGGGCACACAGACAAGCGGAACTCAGGTGGCCTTACGTGGTAGTCTTGTCTACGAGGGGCTTTACAATGTAAGATTGCTTTAATAAACCAACCGGGAGAGTTCTTTTGAGATAATCTCAGTTTCAGAGTATAGTTTGATCACTTAGTGTAAAAATCTCACCTCTTTATAATCGGGATTTTTCCCTTTAGAAAAGGTCAGCTTATTTCGAAAAACCGAGTACAACTGTACGGCTTTTTCATCCTTATTTGGAATCAGTCACCACCTATTTGTATATTTAATTCTAAACCTTTCGGTCACAAGCAGCTAATTGGCAGTGTGATTCAGTAGCCGCCGGACGAGATGTAAAGAACCATTCATTCTTGAATCATGGAATTCACACCACGTGGCCACGTGCTGGGTGCCTGCTCCGGTAACCGCTTCTCATGTGGGAGGTTCACACATATGGAGAATTGCCTTTCCATCTTAGCCGCTTCTAGTTTGATGGTAGTGGGAGAATTTGAACGTCATTAGCTAGACTTCCTCTTCTGTTCCCAGTTATAGTCGCAGTTGTAGGTTGAACCCTAACTTTTTACTGGTTTCTTTAAGCTTTTTTCAAACTTCAGGACACTTGAGATATTATCACTTATTTTGAATCATATCCACTAGTGTGGGCAAATTCAGGTTAAACCTGCTATCAGAACAGACTTGTGTCGTCATCCACAAAACCTCTGCAACACGAAACCACGGATTTGTGAGCAACAGTGGCGAGCAAGATTAACTTTTGTCAGGCAACAAAAACGAAACTCAGATGACAACGACGCTGCAGAGTCTCGCATGTTCACACCACAGTTTCAACTCTGGTTCATTCTGTTCAGTAGATTTTGACCACCAAATGATACATCCTTCGGAACGTGAACAAATGTTTGGTCTAGCTTTTCTATCAGTTGATCTAAAATCCCAAAAAGGTTCAGATTAGCACGACAGTGTTTTGGGAAGGTCTCACTTTGCTGTCGAGAGAAAATCCGATGATTTCTCCAGCCAATTCTTCTCAAAATCTTAATAAGTCACTGAGCTATGCTTTAAATAATTAAGTGTGACTGACGTTGGTACGTTAGTGTGTTGACAGGTTCAACTGGCGTTGATTCATTTTCATTTCGAAGCTGCTGCGAACATCTCAGTTTTGGCCGTGTCAAGTGGAGACTCTGTACAAACGGGAGGCAGATGTACGTAGACCAGTTCTGTCACACTAATCAGTAAAACTCCACTTGCTTTCAATGTAGAGAGCAGAATAACTCCGATCACTGAAGTGAAAGTGTTGACACAATGAACTTCGCTGTGAAAATTACCATCTATAACGCTGGTAAAAGTATCACATGCATTCGTCCTACGTGTGTGATATCCTCCAGACTTGTGCTCATAAATTAAACAATCCTGATGCTTTCACGTTCCAAACCTGAAGTGTGCTATGACAGGAGGACCAACGAGTTCATCTGGAACTAGGCTGTCCGAACGCAATCTGTTCACCATTTTGTTAAAAAATCAGAGAAAAGGAAGGCAAACATTGTATTACCGGCGTGATCGCGCATGATCTTCAAACACTATCGAGGGAGTTGAATGCTACAATGTCTGTTCTTTCTCTCGAAGCATTTGGGAGTTCATTTTCTAGATGCTAAACTCAAAACGAAGTCAGAACCTGGTACTAAGTTTTCGAGGAGTAACATGAAATTATACCAGCTGGCCAAAATCCTTCATTTTGTTTGACTACTGGAAATGGTTGCTTCATTTCAAAGGTATCGAATACAATGGTTGGAGTGTTCATCTTCTTGAGACACCACTGAAGAAGTTCAAAACGACGCGTACGTACGTGAAAAAAGTATGTGGAACGCCTCTTTCGAGAAAACCCACTGGATGGTTGTTCCAAAAGACAGAAGCGTACAATCCACATTTTAATTTTCGCGTACTTGCTGGACACAAGACACCATATCTACGTCTGAGCTGGCTGCATGAACTTTCATTCTGGCCGCCTGAAATAAGCGAATCCCACATTTTAGCAATTGTTAATGCCTACCGTATATGTATCTACAAACCACAACCATGTGTTAGAAACAACGTTATGCATACATTGACACGCATGCGACCAAAACGTTACGTCCAAACTCAATGCGGACTTCAAAAGAAATGTCAGGGAAGCCGAACATTTTGAACACGCATTGTTTTTTCAGCTTGATCAACCTGATACATCTCTGTTCTGTCTGTTCTGTGCAAAAGTCGGTGGATGAAATGCCACAAGAGAACCTACAATCGAACTGTGTTTCTTTTTCGGATTGATAATAAGATAAAACCGTGTTCCGCCCTCCTGTCTGGAGGCGTTCCCAGGGTTAAAATACGGAAAAATAATGAAATTATCTGCTATGTGTAATACACTACTCATATAGTTGCTGAAAATTCTTCAACAGCTCACGACCGGTTTCTCCCTTCTTGAGGCTCATCAGGTAGGCGCCGTTTCCGAGTTTCCGTCAACCTTATGTTCTACTTGAACCCAAATTGCACGAAATTAGCTTAGAAACATCATAAACGAGAGATTCAGCTGGTTGCACGTGAGTCTCGCAAAACCAAATGTGTTAGATGCTTTTTGCTTTGATGAATCACAAGAAGATGTGACGTAGTTGATTAACACGTCTAAGGCATCATATTTAATTTGTATTTTTCAGATGTTTTTCTTGAAAGAGTAAGCTGCCCTGAGTCGTTCCAATGCGGTTTCGTTTTGTACACCTAACCGTAGATTTGGTACTTTTTCGCTGAATTCACTGTTCGGTGCTTCATGCACTCAAAAATGTCTTATTTTTCAGTTTTGAGATATGAATGATGTTCCTGAGGTTAACATTTATGTGTATTGCATCTGTAAACATATAACTTTTCAAGAAGTTTGTTGAGTGAAATTGCATAAAACACACAAAATAAATATAGTTTTGCAAACTCCAGGGGTCGTACAAAAGCTGTTACACATTTAGAATTCGTTTAAAATGATGGCCTCAGAAAAGGGGACCTTAGTATCTGAGTGTCTGTTTTAGGCTGACATTCAATGCAGAACAGCTGAGGATTTACTTCAACAGTGGCCCACTGCTCAGTACAAAATTCGGGAATAATCTGTCGGTCCGAATTTCATCAGTGTTTAGCTTATTACTTGTTCGCAAATACTCCACAACTTATGCGATCCAAGCGGCACGGCATCTATTTCATAGAATAAAGGTACAGCATAGACTTGGTTAGAAAACAGTTTAGCGAAATTTTGGAAAAGGATACATGGTGCCGCTGATATGATAAGCTGGATGGTCATACTGATACAATGAGTTTAGCAATTGATTAAGTAACCGTATGCGTGGCATTCTTCACTCCCGCTGGTCAACTTATGCTACAAACGTCAAGAAAAAACGTCGGTTTTTAAGGGATCTTGTTGACCTGGGAAAATTTTGATCATCACGACAGAATTTGGTAAAAACTGACATCCGGTCTTCTCAGGCTTGTGCCCAACTCAAAAGCAAAATCCAGGAACTCGAACATTATGCAGTTTATGACATAATTAGCTGTCCCGAAGGGGTCTAAAGTTTTTAGATGTGAAACGGTCCCTCTTCTGAACTTTAACTAACAGGTTTTATGCTTTTTTTGAAATTTCATGAATGTTGTTGATATAATCGCTCACGTTGCCCTTTTTAACTTGTATAATTTTCAAACAGTCAAATATTAGAAGCATTCAATAAAACTGATTTTTGATAATCTACACTAAGGACATCAAAATATTAGTAATAGTATGTTGAAGTTTTTTATAGTCCGGAATCGCTTATGATACTTATTCAAAGGTGGCCAATACTTCCGCTTTCGCCCAACTTTGTAAGAAGCATACACTGCAGCACGACAACGACTGCATGTTAAAATTGTCACTCAAATTCTTTGGAAGGAAAAGTGGAGTAAAAACCTATTCACTTGAATATTCTCACAAAACCATAGTTGAGGCTTGTAAGACAACTGATCTTTAAAGTTTGCCGCAATCTAAAATTTTACCCAAAAGTTTGGAGGTGATGACATCTCCTGTTTGCACCAACACCACCGGATGAACCCGTATGTGTTCCAACTCCATGCCTAAATTCCACAATAGCAGCCCGTGTCAGTTGGTGAGAAAGTATTTTATTTCATCCCTTTCTGACACACACAAAACTGGATTAGCCCGGTTCTTCGACCGCTGGTTTATGGCGCGCGAAACAGCATCAACTTAAGTGTCCGATTTTGGTAGAAAAATGTTCCCGTTTAGCCTATATTACACCGCATATTTGCTAATTGGCTAACGGTTTGAAATGTTGCGCATTACATCGTTCGAACGCAATTATTCGGAAACCACTTGTAGGTGTGCAAGGCCAATGAACCCTTGAAACATTCAGGAAGGTCATGAAAACCCACTTTGACTGTAGAGAACACTAGCAGACAACTGAGCCACTATTGTTGTATTGCAGAACTCCGTTGAGTGAGTTATTCTTCAACGCTGGTCCAAAGCTGAAACACTCTCTGCAGAGCGGTGATCTGTAGTCTCCCAGGCGTAGTTTCAAACATAATTTGTAAGTTATTACGAGGTCTGTATATTGCACATTAACCTTACTCCCAACTGAATAGTTGTACTTATCCTCAGCAATTATCTTGCTGAATGAAGGGATAAACTACACCCGTGTCTCGCTCTTACAAGAGTGCATCAGCAGCGGACATCGCCGTTCGTGCCGGATTTGAAATCTGGATATCTGGCATGCGATGACAGCATTTATCACTATTTAACTAGTATACGTCAAACGTACTTCACTTATCAGGCCTCTCAGGACTTTCTAAGCATGTCGCTCTACGGAAGCTTGAAACCTCCTAGAAAATTTGTGATTAGATGAAGGGGCCCGCATGTAAGCCACAGACATCACTGAGCCGTGAAAGTGTTAGCCTATTTGTAGTTGGCAATTTAGATGCATCCAGCTTGTGCTGGCGCAGGAGTGGCAACACGCAGGCCCTGCACATTAGGTGTGCAGGATTCAGATTCCAGCACGACCGAGGATATGCACAGATGCTGAGTTCCAACGTGGAAGAAAACCAACTAATTTTTCTTGATAAACCTACTGCTTCACGGGGAATGGGGACTGTTCAGAGGAATGATGCAGACATAACTTTTACAAATTCCACAGCCACCCTCAACCATGCTATGTATGTTTTACACGTCTGGCAGATCACCAGCCGAACCGAATCTACTAAACTGAATTAGAGTGAGCTGTCATCGTATATCAGATTCCGACACGCAAGTCTAGGCAATTCAATACGGACCTGGAAACCGCACAGGAAAACATGAATGTCTCTCAGAGGTTGCTAGCCTCTTACACTATACTTACCTAACTCACTGTGTTGCCCTGTTCATAGTTGTCCGTCCAGATTATCAATGCGTTTGCTATATAGATCCGTATTCACGAAGTCAAAATGGATTGGGAGCTACACGAGCTTCAGTAGATTTGTACCACTGAAACAGAAAAGAACTCTAATACACATTCTATAGAACCGGGATAAATAGAAGCTAAACAGGTGGACTCGCTGGCGTGCCAGGTGTCACCCTCTCTCCATACGTGTTCACATCCAGAAAAATGATATGGCTAAGTTAAATACTGCTAAGAGGTCTTGAAAATCCAATCTTCGCTTCTTGTGATCTTTACAATGAACCTCCTCAGAAGCAACACTACCTCTGTGATTCACCACAAGATCAATGTCAATATTCAGCCGGTTCAAGGCATGGTCGTGTGTTCTTCTTGCTTTGTAGGACGAAACATACTGGAAGTAAGATGCGGTTATTTGGCAAGTGGTTGTGTGAACAGTGTTCATGCCGAAATCAACGCGTACCTATTATCACCACCAAACTTTGACATATCACTGTCACATGTTTAACCCAAGTAAGTCATTTCAAGACACCTGCGGAATGCCGCAGAAAAGTCCTCAAGATTGATCGGCAACAATTAAAGCAGCCGAAATAGGGTTACGTGGGTCAACAATACACGACCAAACGCGATTTGTAAGAATTTTGACCTGGCCTTAATTACAGACTAGACCATATAACTGAACAAAAATTTAGCCGGTGAACTTGTCAGTTAGATGAGTCCTCATTTTTATGCTGATTGACGGCCTTTGTTGTTGTTCGGATGGTTTAATCACCTAATCAAAATCTGCCGCCTCCTCAGTCTGACGACGGAAACTCGAAAGCATTGTTGATCCTTATTTCATAAATTGCACTTGGCGTACGAACTCCCCAGCTTTTCGCTGCTCTAAAGCAAATATAGAAGCAGACTGAAGTGCAGTATGATAATCGAAGAAAGCGAAGATAATAGCGTTCGGATTTAGAGTAAAGCGTTAAGTATACACAATAATATATGAGTACATAGACATAAGTGTAGATAAACATATATTCCTAAGTATTAATTCCACGTTGCTAAACAACATGGGCAACTTGGTATCCCAAGTCTGAGTGCAACAATCCCGATGTAGCGGAGAGCGCGTATGAAAAAGCTCCTTCCTACCCAGTGCCGAGTACTACGCTGTGTGGTCAATGATTCCGCATTTGGCAAGATTTTTCGGGATATCGGCCTTCCGATCCGAGTCAAAGGTACATGTGTAAACACCAAGGAAGTGTTGATGGCCGCTTGGGGCGAAAGTCTGCACAACAACGTTGACGGTCGCGGTTTTCAAGAGTATGTCGCTTCGTCTCTGCCAAACTGATGGCTTGTGTTTTCAGTGTGTCCTTGGAATTTTACCCACGGTATCCAACTCAGATGCAACCTGCTCAGGATGAGAGTTAGAAGCGCTCGGGATGGTCTTGGTGGTTTTGGAAACTGTGGTCAATCCGAGAGGGTAGTGCATAATCTACAGTCCTGCTGGATCATGCATGAGGTAAGACGTGCTCGTCGTAATCGGGTTGCAAGGGAACTTGCGAAACGTCTCCTTCGCCCGGGATACACCGTCTTCGAGCAGTTGAGAGCATCTACGTCGACGTCTTTCATCAAGGCTGCATCAATCACGGTTCGAGAGCACCGAGCGACTGTGAAAGACGTAAGCGTAGTCTAGGATGGGCGCGGATTGACTGTGTGGAATGCGAAGAAGCAGAAGTGTGATGCCGATGAATGCTCCTTTGCCATAATTTAACTTCTACATGCAATCGATTGTGATGCCGACTTTTTGGCCCACCAACCGACGATCATATCTTATCAAGGGATCTGCTTTCCTCAATCCACAAAGGCTGTTAATGGACTGGGTCACAGTCAGTGATTTGTGTTTGCTTGCCATTTTGGGTTCTATAAGCACTTATGACACTTTTATGTGTTGTACATGGCGTTGAGTGTGCATTCTTGCCAGTGACTTTTACACCTGACGCATTATAACGGACACTTTGTGTTTGATGTTCGGGTTTTGACCGTGCTATCGCTTACCACACCTTGAAGAGCATTTATCATTACTCTTATTTGCAAATCAATTTGGTTTTGTGGGAGATTCGCTTGGAACCCAGCTGAATCTCTCGTTTATGATGCTTTTTTCAAATGAGTGTATTTCGCTAATTTCGTGCAATTTTAGTTCATATGGAACATACGGTTGACGGAATCTCGGGGATTGCGCCTAACTGATGAGCTCTAAGAAGGGAGAAACCGGTCGTAGGCTGTGGAAGAATTTCCAGCAACCTTATGAGTAGTGTATTAAGTCTGGACATTTAGCATCGTTTATCATTTCTTTGGTTGCTATTCTTTACATGCGTGTTTCAATACCAAACATTCTTATGCACGTTCGGATTTATCTTGTCTGAGCGGAACTGTTGGTACCATGACTTCGAATGGGACGCTTCGCTCGTTTTATCAAATATTCTCCTGTGACCCTTCCGCATCTATCCCTTTCATTTACTTTGTGTTTGTGATAAGATAAACGATAAATATATTTATTCCTAACTAAAATGTTTTCTACTTTATTTGAAGGCATACTGTCGAAGGATGAATGCAACCAGTACGTGCAAAAATAATACGAAATTTTCCGTGTTATTTCCTGTTAGAAATTGTTCTGGCTACCTAATTTTCAGCTGATGCTGTCCACTCTTGTTAGAGGCAGCCGTGGTGGCAACTTGAAGACCTCCCGAAAAACCGGCGAATCGGCCGCACTCTATAACTCCGTTTTATAGGTTGCCGCCGTTTGTTTTTAAACCGTATTACAAAATCAAAAACACTTTCGAATTGAAGGCCTTACCTGATTTGTGACTCCTAGATTCTGCAGAACAACGAGGAATATTTGATTGTCACCAGCTAGTTATCTGACAGCTACGCTTCCTCAGAATATTCGCTCACACATTACCGCGGCGAACTCTGGTTCAGTTGTGAGGAATCCACCCAAAGTACTCATTGTCAAACATTATGGACTCGAGATAATACACGACTTAACATAGTGCATCGTAGCTTGAAGTTTGGTCGTTGGTTGGTCGTTTCAAACCCCGGACACACGATTTTCTATCTGTATACACCAACTTCGACCTCTGTTCTATAGGTAAATAACAGAGTATCTGGGCTCTTGTCTTGCCCCTTGTTGTCAGTTGAAAAATGATAAAATAGCATATTCTCATCGCTTCAACTAAACCGCCGTCGGATAGAAAGAGAAAGTTTATCAGCACTCCTGACGATGCCAAATAGAATATCACCTACGTCTTATTATTGCTTTATCAAGGCCAAGTTTGGACGTTTGAACGAGCTGTACATCAAAGATCTTTTGCGTAAACGTGACTGCAGAAAGTTTGACGTGTGATAAATCGATTCTACTCTTGTTTCAGCGGCTCTATCCATCCTTTGCTCTCATTCAACCAGTCAATTTATGTCTCACGCAGATACTGAGATACTGAGATTTTTGGCCTCCCACCTAACAAGACATGTGGTTCGGAACAAATATCCCCTCCCTGCTGAAAGGATATGATGCCTTCCTTCCTCTTACCATCCAGCGACTCGTTAAATTTTCACATTCCCCTAGGAACGGTAGCCGACTGTTGCAGATTAGGCCACACGACTTTGCGCCCTGAGAAATCTACGAACGAGGTTTGTCCGACTGTTTACATTTTCGCCCGTTTACGTCCATTGACGATTTGTGGGTAGGTTGGGATTTTCTGACCTTCAATATGCTTATTGTCAGTCCCACTAAGCAGTTGCTGTCGTGGTCTAAATGGTGAATGCTGTTGTATATGAGGTTGACAGCAATCGTGGCGTTTTAAATCTACTAAACGTGGACGATGCAGGCTTCCTTGGCATGTTAAACAGGGCTGCTAGTCAACCCACTTGCCACCGAAGGTCTTGACCATTATACTGTTGAACTGGCATTGAACCGTCTCCTAGTCAGAACTCGTAAGAGCCACATTATTCTGTTACTTAAATGGTTCATGGCCTCCTCTTGTCTTCCCCTGTATTTTTTCTACCTTCTCCCCGCTGTCACCCGTTTGAATTGTTACAAATTTACCGACGATACAGTCGTTGGTTGTCCTCATTATGGGTCACAATAAGCTCTACATTTTCAAGACAACACTAGTGGGCTGCTAGCTAGTTCATCTCCCGATCTCCTAACTGGATTGTACCAAATTGTCTGATTGTCTTGTGCTTGGTTAGCATCATCAAAATCTTGGAACTTCTTTTCAAAAAGAAACAGCTGATAACTGGACGGTCCCCATATCTATGTCGGTAATGTGATGTCAATGTAATGTAATGTCAGGATGACTTGTTTAGATTTGAATGTGCCTAATTTGTTTCTGGTAAAGTATGACGTTTTGCACTTTGTTTTTTGTTGTTTTGAGTACTGTCACCAATGGATTCACCGAAAAGTTCCTGTCACTGTCTTTAATCCTTTGATTGACGTCGTAGATCTCTAGAAAAATAGACCGCCCTGCTATTTAGCTCCTTCAAACTGATAGTTAAATACAGGGGCTCCCTGGTGAATTTATTGCATCTTTAGCTTCATTTAAAGTTCTAGTCCGATGAAATTTACCTCTCAAATGTTTCAAATCTACTTTGGCCTCACAAAAGGGATATGATTAGGGACTAATCTTGCGGAGTAACTCGTTATCACAACATTTTGTCACATATTTAGCCCACTTACTCCGCCAACGTCATCTTATCCAGGCCGCTAACTTTTACGCTGCCCTTTTCACGTCTCATGACTGTATCTCCCATATATGCTACCAGTTCGATGAAATCTCGGTGACTGAAGATTCACCCCGGTTGCTGTCCTGACGCATTTATGTTCAATATTTGACTGTTATTGTTTCATCCGAGATTCTCTCCTGTAAGTGAAATGAGTTCATGTCGCAGAGGCAGACAGAAAAACCTTCTGGTGCAAACACGGGAGTCCATAGTATGTAAATCATACGCACTATTGTGAGGCAGATCTCATGGAATTGTATAAATACATTCGGGTCGGATTTCTTCAGACCCGTCCAGCTTACGGAACGAGCCAGCTAGTCTCAGGCGATACGCTGACCACCGCGATAAGTAAGCTTTAATGAGGAACAAGCGTAAGCCCTCCGTAGATTTAGGATAATCACCTGGACAGGCAACGGAATGTAAACAGCCAGGCAATACATGAACACATACCAGAGAATCCCAACATCGTACCCCAAATTATACCGAACCGCCTTCGCGTCGGCATTACCGAGGAATGACTACGAGATGTCCGTCAGATCTCAGGTTGCCAGCCGCTCTCCTTGTACATCCAACGGACTGTCAACATAGCATCAGTAAGCAAGGAGGGCATTCCAACTTGTGCTCAAAGAACAGTTTGCCATGGTCACTGACGCCAAAAACAAAAAACTGCGCCAGAAGTAGAATCATTCAACTACGCGTGCTGCCTTTGACTCAACACGTGGTAACGTGAAGCAAACACAATCCAGAAGCAGTCGATTCGCGAGGCGTCGGAGCCACGTTGGTCTTTTTGAGTCAATTACTGTAGCTTGTTTGAAGATGCCGGATTAACCGCAAGATTATGCGACCGACCGTCGTACGGTTGTAATGAAAAGTGTCTTAGTAGGTTGTTGGCCAACCCGCAGTTCTGGCAGACTGCTACCCGTACACACTAACCAAGCGTGAATCTGAAAGACTCGAATTTGTTTTGCGCATCCTGCTTTCATTCAAAGGAAAAAGCCCAATTGAAGTTTCCAAGCCTCCTCATAAAATCAACGGGCTATACGTGCTAGTACTGGCGTATTATAATTTCTCTAAGTGTTTTGACAGAACGAGCCAAATTGTATTCATCTTCAACAACAAACATGCCGCCTGAACCAAGCTTACTGTTCAACTTAACTATTTTTCACATCAACCTCTATTTCACTGGCTAATGAGGATAAGTTGGGTAAAAGCATGGATATCAGGCTGCCTAATCTCCAAAATTCGGAACAAATTTTTAATTGTATTTGAACTTTGATGGACCTTGGGGAAGATTACATGCATTGTATCGGGAATCCACAATGGGCTGCAACGTAACAGTGGGACAAAGAGCCATCCAGACGGTGTGTCGGACCTGGTCGAATGTGTTCTGACGGTGAATGAGGCTAAAAAATGGCCACAACTAATAAAGTGAATTCAAGCCTTCTGGTGTTACAGTAACTACTTGTGTAAACCCTTCGAGTGAAAGTAATACATCACGTGACGAAATCTAGAGTGCATCAAAATTGAAAGGGAAGTACATGATATCAGTCATGATACTGTTGCCCATTTTTACATGAATCCACATTTGATAGAATGTAAGCAGACACACAAAGATATATATATATATATATCACATGGATATAAAGATAGATAGATAGATAGATAGATAGATAGATAGATAGATAGATAGATAGATAGATAGATAGATAGATGGATAGATAGATAGATAGATAAATAAATAGATAGTGGGATAGTGAGATACATGGACAGGTAAACGTGAATACCCACCAATTCACTCCGCTCTCCAACAAAACACCGATGACGTCATCTAATCTGGTGGTGAGACGTTTGCTTAGCGAACGAACGACGACCATCTACGTTAGCTGACCTACCAGAATTCTCCTCAGTGTCAGATAGATAGACATTTAGATATTGATGAGGATTCCTATGGTAAGTTACGATATAAAATTGACACCGCTTGCTTATTGTCTTTACGTGAGACATTCAATTTAACTCCCTTGTTATAAAAATCCTCCACAAAGAGACAAGCATCGTGTTTCATCATCTCAAACAGCGTGGATGCGCTCTTTAGGGAGGTCTTTTCCCAGAAGCCGCCCAAGCGTCAAGAAGAACCGAAGTCCACAATTACACGTTCTAGTTGAGTAACTGAGCGAAGCGACGTGCAGGTGGACAATAGCGTTTTTACCGTGGGGAATAATGGCAAATCAGATAAATGTGCGCTTTGAGAGAGATGAACCTTTCAGGTAAGCTGCATTAATAATTCATGACGCATATATCTTCTAGCGTATAAAAAACAAAATTTCCAGCCGTAGCTTTAAGCCCTCGCTGTCACCAAACAGGGCAAAATAAACTGGATACGGAGCCTACTCGAATGAGGTCAAGGCTGAAACGTTATGTGCAGCTCATCGACTGCGCAATTCGTTCTTAGCCGGTAGTTTGATATTGATGGTGACGTGACTTTGCGATGAAGGGGAAATTAGGGAATCGGCAGAAGTAGAGTTTTTGTTCGTTCAGTGTTATGAATTGGTTAAGATAAAGAAACTGATATCCTGAGAACTTTGTTCGTTTATCAAATATCGTAATCAAACGGATTTTTACCGTCCCTTCGGGGCTGACACTAGTATTATCCACCACCGAGTTCAGTTTATACAGCAATTTAAGGCGGGATAAGTATATCTAATTACTCCTTCAGTTTAGAAGGATTAAAGAGCAAGACGGAAATTCTCACGTCATTTCATATTACGCATGTGATCGTAGCATAGACCTTTTAGTTTCGACCATCACAGGGTTTCAATAATCCAGTAAAATTATGCAGTATTTTAGGTCATAACGTCTAATTATGGAGATCCAACTGACAAATATTCGGCAAAAACAAACTCCGCCGACGGCTTAGGACCAGTTTTGTCCTTCCAAGGGATCATGAGCAAGCGAGGTCTCCACGTTTCTGTCAAAATTATGTTCTAATTGAACACCGAATTATGCGCTACGGTTAAAGTTCACTCAGTTGCAAATAAAGCTGATTTTAATGTGATCAGTGGGGGATTAAGCGGCGTTACTAATAGAATGTACTTGAAGACAGGGTAATAAACAGCAATTTATTTTTGGGTGAATTAGACTGTGCGTGTTAGACAACAAAGATATTTTGTTACAAATGGTGAGGTGCGCTGATGGAGCGCAAAGAAAGATCACACAGTTTCACAACAAGAATTTTGGCCAAAGAGATTTTGCAAGCTTGTATTTATTTCGTTGTACTGGTCCTTTCTAAAGAGTCTGGAAAGAGCTAATTATTTTACTTTGTGGCGGATGTTGACTAGGTGTTGGCCGGTAGAATTGGTTTTCAAATTCAGGTCAGCGCTGTTGTGTCTGGGCCTCAGGTGTTCCCTCATTCTGTGACCATGCGTGTTGTGCGTTTAAAATGCCGCGTCATGAGTGCACGAATAAAAATGTAGCAGCAGGATTTGCAGTATACGTGTGAAGCCTAACTAGTTCATTGTAAAACAAACCTGGAGCGTGGTCTAATAGGATCACCTGATTGCGGTTTTTTAATCAAAATTGTGCTCAAAGGTTGTATTTTGGGGAGAGACAAGACATGCTGGCTTTTCGCTATCTCAGGAATCTGAAGCTTTAGTAAATTTCCGTGTACATTTCGTGAACGACATTTTCCTGAAGAACCTTAACTTCCGTGACAGGTTTTGGTCTTTTTTGGGTTACCATGTAAATTGTTATGATGGCGAAATCTGCTGTCGTGCTTTAGAAAATGAAATGGGGATTCCCGTTTGGTGTGAACGGGGAGTTGAATAAACTGCTGGGAGGATATTCAGGAATTCTGATGCAGTAATTGGAGACATTTTATGTTGAAGATCCGTGAAGAGCTTGACATCTGTTTTATCCTTATTTGAAGGGAATCCCTTAAGTTCCGTCAGATGTGCACTGCTCATGACCCTTACTAAGAAGGAAACAGATGTCCACTGGTTTTCGGCTTCACTTTCAGATCTGCATCAGACTCAGCCAAATCCCAGCTGACACTTCGTTAATAGCCATCACATGTGTCGCATTAGACCATTTTATGTTAAACTTTTTGATTTACTTTTCTTGACCAAAGCTAATCTCAAATAGTTTGATTCACAACATTACAGCTCGTCACGTAAGGATGGCGTCCGAGATGTCATTAACCGAGATTAAATGACTGCTGAATTGCCATTCTACAGTAACGTGTGCGGTTAGCCTTCACGGACGCAACCGAAAATGTTCGGAGAACATTACAATGATAAAATGTTTCAACACAGTTAGTCCCTCCAAAATCACATTAGTGTTGTTGCCAGAATTTTGGAGTCCCCTCTCCAAACTGGTAAAGAACAGGTCGGCGAACGTTCTCACGCTATGATCTGTGCAAATGGCCCATAGCTATCCGATAAATGGAGAATTTTAAAATGAAATTCTTGTGGATACTCCAACAAGCTGCAGCTGCCGTACATTCAATTTAGCTAAAATTTTATGGACCATGGAATCATATGATTGCAATAGTTCGGAACGCTGTTGGTTCTTTGAATGTAGTCGTCCTCAGTCTGCACCTAGCCTAAATTAAATTTTAATTTAATTTAATTTGCATAATATAGACATGAGAGCGTATCAAACGTAACCTGTCATGGAACCGCTTGAAATGTCACGAAATGCTGGGTGATTGGTCGGCAGATAATCCCATCGAGTTGACACACGCGCCATATGAACATGATCAGGAATCATGAAATATACGACATTTGGTAATTGATCAGGTGGCTGTTGATCTGTTCGCCGAGCATGGCAATTGATTTGCAAACGTTTCGTCACCATTCGAGGAGACATCTTCAGTGCGCTGTTGGGTGGGTCAAATCAATTGCAAATCAATTGCCAAGCTCGGCGAAAAGATCAACAGCCACCTGATCAATTACCAACTAACGCAGCCGAGCTACCAATATTCCAACAAATTATCAATATACGAACATATGTATTCCACTTGGGATAAACTAAAAAACGTTAGATGCAACAGTTGGCATCTGTCCAAGTTTCAAAGGCTCTAAGGTGATTCTGATCCACTCCATCCACTCCTGCTTCCATACGGTGTGCAGCCTCATATTCCAAGACTGGAGTTCCATTCTCAAACAAGGCGAGGCTTCCCTAGGTCGTCGCTTGGACGTAAATTTTCGTGCTGCGCGACGGCACTCGTAATAATTCTGCTGAGTGTAATTCATGGAAACAAACTGCATGGAGCTTTCGTACAACTGGATTATTTCCTTCAATAAGGAAAAATATTAATCTCTGATCGAATAGGTAACTTGTCAGTTCGTGATTCACAACTGACACCAAGATCTCAGTTATGGCTCCAAGTACTTGTTGCAACCGTGGCTGCACAACTGCACATCAATCACCGGATGAAATTAAGTGAGAAGTCAACCGCTTGATGATGAGCACGCCAAGTATAGGATGACGCTATCTGTATATTCGATGTTAACAACATCCGATTTCAATCGCCTGTCAATAGCTTTCCAAAAAACCATCTACGTAATGCTTCTATTCCTGAGTACTGGGAAGAATTTTTGATCGTGTACACTTTGGCTTGGAATTTCGGTTTGTGTTTGGGTGTCGCCTGCTCGGCAGTCACAGCTCACTTACGATCAAGACTGCTAGACAGTTAGGCGAACCGTTGTACCCAATGACGTAAAATGTTACATCGCGACACGAAGTAATGACAATTCATCGAATTTCAGTACCTTTATTCATTGTTACCGGAGCAAGCGAGGATTAACAAAACTAAGAAATGGTGACCGCTTTGTCAACAGAAGAACACATATTTCTAGGAGATCAATTACTCACAATGTGACCGGATTCCGAAAAAGCTATTTTATTAGGTTGACCAAGTGAACAAATGAATAAGTAAATAAATCACTGGATATTGGTCTTTGTTATATCGCAGTTTAGATGGACATTTATGTTACAAGAAAGAATCTACCAACCGGAGGAGATGTTTTGGACGACATGGATTCCTTTAGTTTAGACAGAATATGTGCAGTGCGAAAGAAAGCACACCACCGTCTGTTTCATTTCGTATGTGTCAGATAGATTAGGCTTCTGATACGTCGAGCAATATCAATCCATGGATGTTTCCAGGCTAGTTCCAGTGCACGTTTTGCGTAACTAGTCACTCAACGGATTCCTTAGCACTCATCAATGTATTGATATTCCTCCGCCCAATATCAACACACACGTTTATTTCAGGTTCTGCTGCAAAAGTATTAAACAGAACTACCGTTGCTTCCGCCAAGTAGTTTGAGAAAACTGCCATGATACTACCGATCCCGATCCACTTGAGTCAACTCAGACCCGAACTCAGTCAAATATGGGGTCGAACAGTGAATCCGTCTTCTCAGACGTCGAGTAATTTAGAGCCATTCAAATGTGCGCTAAAAGCCGCCAGCTGAATATTACATCCAAATACCCGAAGATCCATAGTGCAACACTAATGAAAATTCATAATTTGCGCACCGGATGCATTTGGTTTATTGCTGATGTCGCTGATTTGCGAAATAACTCGACGAAGCTTATCTCAAACTGTGTGGCTTCTTTTAGTCTAGTAAGGGTATTCTTGATCAGTCATGGTAAGAAAAGCCAGTTTGTTTGGGATGGATCTGCGCACCTATTTACACAGTTTTAAAAATATTGCGCTTCATAGAATGCACTGTTTCTTTAATCTCTTTCAAGGCTCAGGTTCGTCATAATCATTGTTCCATTCGCGAGCTGTGTTCCAAAGTGTCAGACTTCAACGGAAAACCAAGCTGGATGCCCAATCAAAGGAGACAGAATTTGCTATTTGTTCTTGTTGGATATTTCGGAACAGTTGTTGCAAGTAATCAACGAGGGATGAGCGACTGATATCACGAAATTAGTATTCAAGTGCTGCATTTTTTTTTACATCAAAATGTGCTTTTCTTCTGACAAACTGCACCAACACCCACTAGTTCGGCAATCCGTTCGCACATAATTGCACACATTTTCACAGGTACATATATTCCTCACAGGATTGTAGTCGTAAGAATGTTTGGGAAACACAACACATCCCCAAAACGGGCTACCTTGCCGATTCTAGCCTGGTTTTCTTTATTCTGAGACAATCCGATGGACCATTGACTTTGAACGTTGAGCGTGCTTCTCCGCGTGAGAGCTTTTGCCCGTGCATAAGGCTTGCACACATTCGTTTTCTAGTATGTTATGCGCTTGGCCGTTTAATTGTATGCTCGTGAAGTACAAGATTGACTAAAGCGACCACACGATGGGATCTGCGATTTGTCTCCCTGCATTTCAGCGAAGGCGGAAATGGTAATATAATGACACTATCGGAATTTCACTATTGTTCAAACATGGCGAATATGTAGGTGTGAGGTTACGCAAATGAATAGAATGAACGCTGTATGTGGTTCAGACGAAAATTAGTATTAGATGATGAAATGGCATGGTTATGGATTATGGCACGAAATGAAACATTGGAATACAGAAAAACATAATTGCCATGCAATTCTAATGGAGCTTTGTGTGCGCCAAACCCAACATGAAGTGGAAATAAGGAGTAGATTGATACGTCACAGAACGGGATCTCATAAGCTGCGCAAAACCTCAGATTGGATGCATTCAAAGTATTTTTTAAATTTGCCTCGCAAAGTAAGAGATTTATAACAACGAGCTAATTGCGCGTGCATCAACACCACTAACACGTGAATAGTGGAGTGGTTTTCTAAACAAGATGAAACTGATAAATTCGAAAGATTACGTACACATTTCAGAGGGGTAAAGGTTCAGTGCTTTTAATCTCAGCGCTACCGACAGATTCTCACAAATTACACTTCCCAAATGATCCAAAACTGTGTTTAGTGGAGCCGTCGTTTTTAGGTACAAGCATCCCGAAACAGAATTTGAATATGCATCCAGTCAAATTTTGCGAAACCGGCGACGCGCCGAATCGTTAGTTTATAACTGAACACGTTGACCAGAGTCGCAATTTCACGTTCCCCTTAAAAACATTATGAGAACTCAATGAATTCACTTCGTGCTTGTCCTGACGAGAGCAATTTTATTGGTTGTGATGATGAAACAGTTTCCTGGAACGGAATTCGCTTTCTCCACTGAGTGTCAGTGGAAATTCGAGAGTAAGGGTTTAGCGTACACTGGATAATGTGGCTTTCGCGCGCTAAACTAACCAGATGTCAGGTGTGTGTATTGTGGTGCAACTATTCACGACGGTACAGAATGGTTCGGCATAAATGGGAGTTGTCTGCCGCACCATTATTATGACCTCAAAGTATGCAAATTTAGATTTTGGCCAATAATATAACAGAAAATTTGCATACTTCTTTATAGTCACATCCGAACAAAGCTCAAGAAGACATGACAAGAGAACACAACCAACTGCGGCATTCGTGCACTAAAAACGTCGAAGCTTTCATTTAGGTCAGTGTGACAATTAAACTGGTGTGTTTTGAAAGACCACACAATTAGAGTAGACAAGTAACGGCACCGAAGGGGCGAAACCAACTATGTGTTCCCGGGTTAGGAGCAGATGCTTTGTCACTGAAGTATACAAAATCCAGCAAACTGGGCAAAAGATTCCTTTGAAAACCCCCAAGAAAAAGTACTGGGTACTTAACTGTACGTAAAGCAAAGTTGTAAGGAAGCCTGTTTCAATTGAAAAAAATAGTATACTGCTCTCCACAGAACACAGCATTTTAGACTCTCCAATGAGTACACATCTATTCATGCTGCGACTGATCACTCCGGAGAGATGAGCATAAACCATGACGTAGTGTTGACGGTTATGTAGGATGAAAGGAACTCGCCAGACCTACTGCGATGTTCATAGTAGGTGAATGAGGCTACAGCTGACATTCGGTACACCAGTGAATCAGCAACGTTGGACGGTCGATTGTTGGTCAGAAGTGACTGGTCGATAATTTCGGCTGTTTAACTGTGTGTGAGTGTGTGTTGTAGCAGTTTGGACTTTGAAGGCTGCAGCAATCCTGGTTCACTACGGAATATTGGGTAGGGTGAACTAGGCACCATTGGTGTTACCTGGGTAAATGCATCTTTCCAGGAATGAGAATGTAACAGAGATGATCATCCAATACCATCGAATATCGAATATTGTCGCCTCCATCGAAAACCTATCCGACACCTGACATTCCCTCTTCTTCATTCAACAATCAGCTCAGAATTACCTAATCTGCGATTTACGTATTTATAGCGCTTCCGGCACGTGAAACGAGATTCTGTTCACGGACACAAGCATTCCCTTGAAACTTTAGAATGTTCTGTGAGGAGACGACTTGCCCATGACTGCAACCAAACTCTAAATTATTATTGTCCCTTTGTCTCCCGTGCACAATTCCATGATTTCGTCTTCATTGGGAAACCGCGATTTCCAACATCCGTGAATATGGAACGAAGGAGTACAGTACGAGCATGGAGAGAATCCTTCTTTATAGATAGTAACGCTGACCGATTGTTTAGATATACAGCTTAGACAGTCTGATCTAACGCACCGTCATTCAAGAAGCTTCCACTCACAAACATGCGGCAACTTGTCTAGGTGTATTTCAGTCGTGAAAAATAGAGTTTGAATTCGACCTGTACACATAAGCCCAATCATCAGAAAGCAGAAACGCGGTCTATTTACAAAGCAAAGTTGACGAATACAACTCACCGCAATTTGTTGTGATCTCATTGTTCCACACCTGGTACCACTTCTAAAATGCCATACAAGCGTATGAGAAAAAAGCAATGAGTTCTGTGACCACACACGCTTCAGCAAATATCAACTTAGAAACTGAAAAGTCAGCCACAAGACGATGACCTACTTAGGAGGCTTAGGTCGGGAAATGCGTATCACCTAACCATAAACTAAAGCCCATAGATAACTAAGTCCCATAGATAGAGGTCGATCACCGTAAAATGGTCAGACCCTGAAATGAGATATTGAAAGGATGAGGTGCGTGCCCCATCGTACCGCGTTTTTCGGGCGTTTATTCCGCGGTTGGAGATATGACTGTGTAAAATATATCAACTGGCAAAAAATACAGTGGCATTACGCATAGAGTAGCTGTCTGCGCTAGCAAATCTATTTGCTGCGTATATGGGCTCGCTCGTGCATGTCCTAGTCGTTTCACTGACCAAACGAATTCGTTAATTCTCCGATAAAACAACCCCGCAATCAATATCAATATCGGATTTAGCATTAAACATGCACTTTAGTCTCGATGGTATTTACTCACGCAGCTCCACAACTGTGACCATCATTCAGATGTAATACCATTTCGGTACATACGTGCAATGTCATGATTATCAACCCACTGAATAAGTGCTGATGGTAATTGCAATGGAACATGTTCTGCCGGAAATCTCTACGACTAAATGGGAGAATGGGAACTCTCCCGTCCTACACATCATATAGATGCATGAGTTATTGTAGCCTCCGCATTCCAATTGGATCACAAACATCATTGTGTTATCCAACATTCCCTATCTTGACATCAGACCGAGCACCGAACATGAAAATATGACCGAATACTAGTCCGACATACCGGATTAATTTACATCGAAGAGGGAGGCATCCAAATGTCTGTCCGTTGAGAGCGCAATTACACAGATCAACACTTACAATTCACCAGTTTTATGATAACAGAGGGTCAGTGATGATTGATATGAATCAGATTATGACGAACCTGAGCCTTGAAAGAGATTAAAGAAACAGTGCATTCTATGAAGCGCAATATTTTTAAAACTGTGTAAATAGGTGCGCAGATCCATCCCAAACAAACTGGCTTTTCTTACCATGACTGATCAAGAATACCCTTACTAGACTAAAAGAAGCCACACAGTTTGAGATAAGCTTCGTCGAGTTATTTCGCAAATCAGCGACATCAGCAATAAACCAAATGCATCCGGTGCGCAAATTATGAATTTTCATTAGTGTTGCACTATGGATCTTCGGGTATTTGGATGTAATATTCAGCTGGCGGCTTTTAGCGCACATTTGAATGGCTCTAAATTACTCGACGTCTGAGAAGACGGATTCACTGTTCGACCCCATATTTGACTGAGTTCGGGTCTGAGTTGACTCAAGTGGATCGGGATCGGTAGTATCATGGCAGTTTTCTCAAACTACTTGGCGGAAGCAACGGTAGTTCTGTTTAATACTTTTGCAGCAGAACCTGAAATAAACGTGTGTGTTGATATTGGGCGGAGGAATATCAATACATTGATGAGTGCTAAGGAATCCGTTGAGTGACTAGTTACGCAAAACGTGCACTGGAACTAGCCTGGAAACATCCATGGATTGATATTGCTCGACGTATCAGAAGCCTAATCTATCTGACACATACGAAATGAAACAGACGGTGGTATGCTTTCTTTCGCACTGCACATATTCTGTCTAAACTAAAGGAATCCATGTCGTCCAAAACATCTCCTCCGGTTGGTAGATTCCTTCTTGTAACATAAATGTCCATCTAAACTGCGATATAACAAAGACCAATATCCAGTGATTTATTTACTTATTCATTTGTTCACTTGGTCAACCTAATAAAATAGCTTTTTCGGAATCCGGTCACATTGTGAGTAATTGATCTCCTAGAAATATGTGTTCTTCTGTTGACAAAGCGGTCACCATTTCTTAGTTTTGTTAATCCTCGCTTGCTCCGGTAACAATGAATAAAGGTACTGAAATTCGATGAATTGTCATTACTTCGTGTCGCGATGTAACATTTTACGTCATTGGGTACAACGGTTCGCCTAACTGTCTAGCAGTCTTGATCGTAAGTGAGCTGTGACTGCCGAGCAGGCGACACCCAAACACAAACCGAAATTCCAAGCCAAAGTGTACACGATCAAAAATTCTTCCCAGTACTCAGGAATAGAAGCATTACGTAGATGGTTTTGTGGAAAGCTATTGACAGGCGATTGAAATCGGATGTTGTTAACATCGAATATACAGATAGCGTCATCCTATACTTGGCGTGCTCATCATCAAGCGGTTGACTTCTCACTTAATTTCATCCGGTGATTGATGTGCAGTTGTGCAGCCACGGTTGCAACAAGTACTTGGAGCCATAACTGAGATCTTGGTGTCAGTTGTGAATCACGAACTGACAAGTTACCTATTCGATCAGAGATTAATATTTTTCCTTATTGAAGGAAATAATCCAGTTGTACGAAAGCTCCATGCAGTTTGTTTCCATGAATTACACTCAGCAGAATTATTACGAGTGCCGTCGCGCAGCACGAAAATTTACGTCCAAGCGACGACCTAGGGAAGCCTCGCCTTGTTTGAGAATGGAACTCCAGTCTTGGAATATGAGGCTGCACACCGTATGGAAGCAGGAGTGGATGGAGTGGATCAGAATCACCTTAGAGCCTTTGAAACTTGGACAGATGCCAACTGTTGCATCTAACGTTTTTTAGTTTATCCCAAGTGGAATACATATGTTCGTATATTGATAATTTGTTGGAATATTGGTAGCTCGGCTGCGTTAGTTGGTAATTGATCAGGTGGCTGTTGATCTTTTCGCCGAGCTTGGCAATTGATTTGCAATTGATTTGACCCACCCAACAGCGCACTGAAGATGTCTCCTCGAATGGTGACGAAACGTTTGCAAATCAATTGCCATGCTCGGCGAACAGATCAACAGCCACCTGATCAATTACCAAATGTCGTATATTTCATGATTCCTGATCATGTTCATATGGCGCGTGTGTCAACTCGATGGGATTATCTGCCGACCAATCACCCAGCATTTCGTGACATTTCAAGCGGTTCCATGACAGGTTACGTTTGATACGCTCTCATGTCTATATTATGCAAATTAAATTAAATTAAAATTTAATTTAGGCTAGGTGCAGACTGAGGACGACTACATTCAAAGAACCAACAGCGTTCCGAACTATTGCAATCATATGATTCCATGGTCCATAAAATTTTAGCTAAATTGAATGTACGGCAGCTGCAGCTTGTTGGAGTATCCACAAGAATTTCATTTTAAAATTCTCCATTTATCGGATAGCTATGGGCCATTTGCACAGATCATAGCGTGAGAACGTTCGCCGACCTGTTCTTTACCAGTTTGGAGAGGGGACTCCAAAATTCTGGCAACAACACTAATGTGATTTTGGAGGGACTAACTGTGTTGAAACATTTTATCATTGTAATGTTCTCCGAACATTTTCGGTTGCGTCCGTGAAGGCTAACCGCACACGTTACTGTAGAATGGCAATTCAGCAGTCATTTAATCTCGGTTAATGACATCTCGGACGCCATCCTTACGTGACGAGCTGTAATGTTGTGAATCAAACTATTTGAGATTAGCTTTGGTCAAGAAAAGTAAATCAAAAAGTTTAACATAAAATGGTCTAATGCGACACATGTGATGGCTATTAACGAAGTGTCAGCTGGGATTTGGCTGAGTCTGATGCAGATCTGAAAGTGAAGCCGAAAACCAGTGGACATCTGTTTCCTTCTTAGTAAGGGTCATGAGCAGTGCACATCTGACGGAACTTAAGGGATTCCCTTCAAATAAGGATAAAACAGATGTCAAGCTCTTCACGGATCTTCAACATAAAATGTCTCCAATTACTGCATCAGAATTCCTGAATATCCTCCCAGCAGTTTATTCAACTCCCCGTTCACACCAAACGGGAATCCCCATTTCATTTTCTAAAGCACGACAGCAGATTTCGCCATCATAACAATTTACATGGTAACCCAAAAAAGACCAAAACCTGTCACGGAAGTTAACGTTCTTCAGGAAAATGTCGTTCACGAAATGTACACGGAAATTTACTAAAGCTTCAGATTCCTGAGATAGCGAAAAGCCAGCATGTCTTGTCTCTCCCCAAAATACAACCTTTGAGCACAATCTTGATTAAAAAACCGCAATCAGGTGATCTTATTCGACCACGCTCCAGGTTTGTTTTACAATGAACTAGTTAGGCTTCACACGTACACTGCAAATCCCACTGCTACATTTTTATTCGTGCACTCACGACGCGGCATTTTAAACGCACAACACGCATGGTCACAGAATGAGGGAACACCTGAGGCCCAGACACAACAGCGCTGACCTGAATTTGAAAACCAATTCTACCGGCCAACACCTAGTCAACATCCGCCACAAAGTAAAATAATTAGCTCTTTCCAGACTCTTTAGAAAGGACCAGTACAACGAAATAAATACAAGCTTGCAAAATCTCTTTGGCCAAAATTCTTGTTGTGAAACTGTGTGAACTCACTGTGCGCTCCATCAGCGCACCTGACCATTTGTAACAAAATATCTTTGTTGTCTAACACGCACAGTCTCATTCGCCCAAAAATATATTGCTGTTTAATATCCTGTCTTCAAATTCATCCTATTGGTGCCCCCGCTCAACCTCCCAGTGAGCACGTTAGATTCAAATTTATTTGCAACTGAGTTTACTTCGCCATTTACGGTGAGAGTCAAAGATAGCTAAACCCAATGACTTCAAACGGCTCGTGTGACACTTCTGTGGGACTAATTGCTGACGCAGTTCCCATTATTTTGTGATATGTCATAGGGTTTTAGGGCGGGTCATGTTTGACATGCATTCATGTGCCCAGGCGGCATTTCGAATGAGAACCGGTTTCCCGCCGAGACTTCATCATTCTATCAAGGTTTTAACTTCAAAATGTCGCTATCTTGTTGTAGAAGTTTGCGCAACTTAGGTTCCGTTAGAACTTGTTTTTGAGGGATACTCGGAGAGTGCGTTTACCTGATAAGGCACAAAAAGTGCAAAACTGGTTGTAGGCTGCCGAATAATTCTCGGTAAGTTTGTGAGTAATGTCCGTCTCGCATATAGTACCAACTAAAGCATTTGCGTCGTTTACGCAGAATGTGCGTTTCAGGGAGATCATGAAGGGGATTGAAATGTCTCTTCCGTGTATTTGTTAGACATTGAAGGATAATCGTACAAGTGTTACAATCAAATTTTATTTGAGTCGCACCCAGTGGACAAACCCTACACGAAGCACATTGTACTCTGTTTTAATTGGCCTCAGAAAATAGTTCGGTGAGTTGTACAGTCTGAAATAAAAAATATCAACCATGCCAATATTCTGAAGTGGGATTTTTTTCTCCGTTTTATTCGTAGAATTTAAATTAACTCGAGACCGATGTAGTCGGAGCCTAAAATGTGAACGGAGCGTGGGCTTTTAAGAGGATTGATACTTTAGATAAGTATGGAGGATGTACAGACGTTATGCTTCAGTTAGCAGCTGCGGTGTGTTTTCCTAAAAATTTGGTTTGCTTTTAGTCAATATAAGAGACCTAGTCGTGGAAACGCTTCAGTTTTCCGAAACAAAGTTCGCCCACGGCGAATTATCCAGGTTTTTTCAGTTGGAGGGTGACAGTGGTCTTTAGGGAAATAAACTTAATCGACGTTTCATTAGTTGACTTCCTTCAAGAGAAGACCTGTAAGCAGATGGGACACGTTGAAGTCAGTCAATAAAAATAATTTCTAATGGAACAAGACAAATGTGGGTTCGGGTCTCTTGGGGGGGGGAGCCTACTTCTACAGAAAAAGCATTTATGAGCATTTCAGTTGAATCGCTCTAGAAAAACCAATTTTGGCTAACTCATTTCCACCCTCATGATTGTCTGCAAGTGCTTACCCAAAATGTCGGCTTTGGAGATCTCTCCTGAACAGAACAGTCAAAAGTGTTAATTTCTGAAAGGTTATTTATTTGGACGACGGAAATTATAGCAGCCAAACGCTATGCAGAGGAAAGATGCGTTATGAGACCGGGTCATTTTGCATTGAGCTTCTTGGAGACGGGATGACTTTAGTTTAAATTACTAGGAAGATAATTATGCTCTCGATAACTTTGAATGCGGCAAGATCAGAAAAACATACGAAACGTTAGAGGAGAGTAATTTCGCCGTAATTTGGATAATGAGCAGACACGTTCTTCTCTTGCTCTTTCGCAGTTCTCTCCAACTGTTTATCCACACTGCAGTTCAATCCACTTATGAAATTAAACCGACTCTCTCAACCATGTTAGTTTGAAATAAACCAGAATTCTAGGAGAATGTTTTGTTACCAAAAATATCATGCAATAAAAATGAATCAGTGGATTTAACTTTATTAATTGAGGTTGACGTTCACCGTAGTTATCCCGCTTGTTGTACAGTTTGTACAGATCCATCAGTGCGGAGAACAAACAGTACATTAGAATAAGATTCGGATGACCAATAGCGCGCGAGATGATACACAAAATGTGAAGTAGACTTTGCATGCCTTCTCGGTGAAAGGCTTTGAGCCGGAAAACACGAAGTCCAATAACCTCTCTCACAAACCAGTTTCGGCAATGCATTATCCCTAGAAGTGGACGAGAGTCAAGGTTTCTGTTGGCAGCTGTCCAATATCCAGCCACTACGTGTATGGGAAGCTAGGTCGGTTGGACTGTTACGTCTATTTGACAACGTGAGAAGTCTACAAGTTAAGTCAGGTGCAGCTGAGATCGCCGGCCAGATGGCCCTAGCGCGCGCGTTTGTGAAGGGGAAACATGATTGGTCGCGTGTGTGCATGCGTGACACGCCCAGGCCAAATGTCCTAAAAGAGGTGATGGATTGTGGGCGAGTGATCAATGTGCTTTGAAACGAGCGGTGTATTGGAGTGGGGAGCAGTGTTCTGTTGGTTCACATGAAGGTCCTACAAATGTCAACAAGCTGCCCTAGAGACAACGTTTTCTCAGCTGCATTTCAGTCAACCCGTCGCTTCTTTTCTTGGTAATCTGTTGGAATACTGATGGTTTGAGTGTATTTAACCTTATTTAATAAACCTGTTCTTAATCTCGGAAAAATACACACATTTGCAAATAAATTTGGTCATTAATCTGTTCGCCGAGGTTGACAATTGACTCGCAAGCTTCGTCACCATTCAAGGAACATCATCTTCATGCTTACGCTTGTAGAATGTAAAGAGCATATTTCGGCTCTGAACTGATCGACTGCTTATAAGTCATCACAATCAGATTGTGAGTGGTTCGTGCGTGATCTACATTGCGTTGCAGTCTGACTCAGTGCTGCTTGATAGGTAGATCGTTAATGATTAATCTCCCGTTTTAATCCTGAGTGGTCTACTCCAACTTTTCGGTTTACCGTCATGCTCCTGACTGGCTTTTTGTGTAACCTTCCTATGCAGAGCTGGTATTATTTTGGTCAGTTTGGTTCTACTGTTGATGATTCTTGACGCGTGCTGCATAAATAAATTTGTCCGCTGAATCTGAGCTTCCTTTGGTTTTAGTTCTATTAATTTCTTCTTTGCTTCATAATATGATCTCTGCGAACAGAGGAAATACGTCGCCATCAAATTCTGAACCACGGAGCGAATGAGAACACGAGAAAATATAAGCAACGACTGTATACAATGATCCAACCTAACGCAAGATATGCATGATATGACGCACCACAGATCACGAGCGGACAGACCAGACATCGAATGACGACTTATGAGCAGCCAATCAGGTGGGAGTACATGCACTCGCTGTTTTCAAGCTCTATAAGTTCAGGCACGAAGAGAACTACCCACCCGTCCCTGCACTTCTGAAGTCTCCCCGAATGGCGACAGAATTCAAGTCAAGCAGGTCAATTGCTCAGCTTGGCGAACATGTCAGTACAACCTGAAAAACTACCAGCCGTTTCGTTATCCATGTTGGCATAAAGCTTTGACTGCCAAGATATTCAATGAAAGACCAGGAATACTCTGTTAGAATAGGCACACAAATCTGCTAGAGCTGCTGTTCTACAAGGACTACAAAACCAGATGTTCTTTGCTGTGTTCCACAGTTAACTTCTGGTCAATTAAAAACACGTTCAACTTTTCATATTTTGATTGCAGGAGGATTGAAATGGGTAGTGACTGGACTTTCCTTGGCCGAAACTTACTTTGCGCAGGTTTCGCACACTTTTATTCAGCACATACGCTGAAGAAGTTGGAGCAACTAAGACCTGACGGCGAACAAGTGTTTATGCAAAATTTATAGCACCACCATCCTAGTTTTGTTGCAATAACAAACTTAGCGAACTGACTAAATTTTTAACTGTCCCTCTTGAAATTATTTCCGTTCGATATTTTGACACCAAACGATCGATCAATACATTTGACAAAGTAAGACCTACAATCTTTGTCCACGTACTGCATGAAACGCCTGGAACATGGTATTTGTGAATAAGAACACATGTAGACTTTATATAACACAACGCGTAGTAGGACACAATGACAAAACTGAGGCAAAGTACAGTTAAAACTATTTTACAGAACATTCGGTTGAAATGTTCGAGAACGATTCGGGCAAATAGCTTCTTACTGATCGTTTTACTATCATCAATTTTGGCATGCTTATATTCACTCAAGTTTGGTTTCTGATAAAACAGTACCCAGCCCATTTTATATCAACTGAGAAAGTTTTCAACATGTGGGTGAAACATTAAGCAACAATGTATCACGAGCAGCTCTGGTTTACTCAAAGAATAAACAATTCATCTTCACCATGTAGTGCAGTTGGCATGCGACATACGGAAATCACTGTCCACTCCTTACAACGGTTTAAGTGGTGAGTGAGTCTTGAATTGACGACAAACCGCTTGTCTGCTATGCCTCAGGTTGCAAACTGAATGAAAACCAGTATATAGGATAGTGTTTGAAGAATTTCCGTGGTACTTCCGACGATCTGCATGACAAATGTTTCACTTTTTCTGAGTAAACTTATTGCTTAGTGCGGCCAAGTTTATTTTTAGGAAGGAACAACAAATCATTCATTATTTACATTCCGCAGTTACCCTCTTCTACATGCGCTTCTTCAAAACATCTTATTTCATTTTTCTTTTCAAGTCCTCGTATTGACATGAATGGAGTGTCTTTTCCTTTCACTGCTTGCGTCAGAATTAGTGATTCTACCCACTCAAATAGCTGCACTGATTGATGTCCGAATTCAGTCATACCAGCTAGGCTTGAATTTCAAAGGCCATCCTGTTGCAGCCATAAGTTCTCCCCCATTGCCCATCTTTCTACAATAAACGCCTTCGACCGGACTCAGTACTGGTTGACACAGAAAGGTCTTCCATTCCATAGGAAGAAATTCGGTATCCATAATCTTCCGCATAATTCGATGATGCTAAGGCGAGTTGAAATTTTTTTCACCTGTATTCGTTTATCAGACACAGGGTAATGAAGTTTAAGGGCGGAACTGAGTACCAATCAAATGAAGTAATTTGATAATGCTCTGTGATGTTACAGCGCCATTCGCAGCAGATCATTGTGCATGCTCTTAGCACGCTTTTAATATATTTGACGTCAATTTTTACATGTATGTTTAGGTTCTTCCAACCGACCTACTACAGCAGGATATGCATCGTTTTAATTAACCTGGAAACTTATCTGTTGGCGGCTCTTTCGAATATTGATCTACACCCACATGTTTTGTTTTGATAAAGCGAGAAATCAATATTCCCCAAACGTATTGAGGAAACACGAACCAAATGGGTATTTTATGATTACCGCTTCAGCGACATTTGCTATTCTTTAAATAATGGAGTAAATTTTCGCTAAAACATACACTAAATGTTTCGGAGTGAAATGCATTTGGAAGCCGTGGGCTGAGCATATATAGCATCGTTCAGATAAACTGATTAACTGTTTTAACGTCATGAAACTGTACCTAAATAATGATTGTGGGAATTATACAAGTGTGCGTTTTACACAAGTGTGACTGATGGCAAACTTCAATAATAAAATAGTGACCACATTCAAACCACTATGGGCGATTCTTTTAAATCAGCTGTACGAACTCAAGACGGTGAGCCTGACGATAATTCTTGAACTAGTGGAAAATTATTGCTGCAGAAAACAGTTGTCAAGACGCAACCATCTGTGTTAATAGACACGATAAAACCCCGGATATTAGTGGACGTAAGAATGACTGAAGGCACATCTATTGATATTGTATTGCACGCGTTACAGACTAGTGGATGCCAATCTTTTAACGGTGGGCAACAAATCTACTCTAGTATTCCCCAAAAGTAGACGGGTTGGGTTTTGCAAATTTTTAGGTGCTCACTGCGCGGATATGAAGAAGTCCAGTGCGAGGAGACGGTGTGTTCCCCTTTGTTAACCTAAATGACACTACAAAATGCATTAGATCACCTAGGTTTTGATTATTTTTGCCCGGTTCTAAAGCCGCTCTGTTCAAAGGACGGCCTCAGATGTACAAAAGCTCCTTCATCGTTGTGCTGTGGACTTTGATTTATTCAGGTTCATATTTCATAGTACACAAAACGCAGCCGAGTAACTGTTTCACTAAGTTTCATTTTACAAACCTCTCTGTCTCCTACTCGAGGTGAATAAAATAAATTCAGACCGACTTTGGCATAATTGGAATCTTCAAAAAACCATTTCACTGTTTCACGACTGCCATTAAGGAAGTCGGATGAATGTTACTATCTTGGGTTAGTCTTGATAGGATTGCAAAACCTTTTTAACGACAAAAAAGACAGTCACTTCGTGCGTCTCACTTTGATCATTATCATTTGCTTTGATCGTACCGTTTTCAAAACGGTACGCTTACCAGAAGATGCTTTACAAGGTTTCCCTTGACGGAGGACATGTGATACCTCAAGTACAGTGGTCTCATTAAAGATGTTAACACACCGTTTTATTCAATATGATCATTTTTACCCCAGCCTCAGTTACCTAGTTTAAAAATGACGTCTATGGAATGCCTTCTGGAATGTGTTTATGGTGGATTTGCTGCCGTGCTTTAAAAATATTGAATACGGAAATACAACTACTTAATGACATGGCCAAATGTTCCAACTACAGCTGTGAGATCCAACCAAGATGTTTTCTGCAAACATACTATGAAACCAATTTACTTCAGACACGAAAAAGAGTTATGGATTATTGGATAATGAAAAGGTTTTTGATGTTACAGACGACAAAGGATCACTTGCGACCAAAAACCTCGTTCGAAGTGAACAAAAATATTGAAATATTCACTGTTGAAAACTTCTCAAACTCGTTTATTGCTGAACACGTCAGAAGACGAAATTTGATGTCCCAGTTACGGGACAGACTGACTAGACTTGTTGAAACAGCTCCCTTCATCGAAAGTGCTGTCCCTAACTTTCATCCTCACCGTGCTACAAACATTTTATTACCCCCAGTCTTCCTGATTCATCTGAGTAGAACAGCTGAAAGACATAAATTTTGGAATGCAAGCATTTAAATTGCTTCTGCGAGCAGTATACGCAGAACAAGCATTTATTGTAGACTTATGAACACAGAAACGACAAATTACAAGCATGGAAATTTCATTGTATGGGGTTTCACTTCGGCCACAATGTAGGCAAATAACCCAATTTGGCTGTATCTGAGAGGTAAAACGTAGACGAATATATTCCTATTGGTATTCCCACTTAGAGGATAAGTGAACGAGAGCTAGCGTTTCGAGTAAGAGTGCAAGCGAACATTTTTGAAAAACAATGTGATTGAGGTCGTGTGTATAACTTATTATTATATTTTACCATTTTATCTAGTAACTCCATGAGGGTGGGTTTTGTTGCCAGTCTAGAGAGAGTCTAGTCAGTTCTTTCGGTATAATGTTCACCGAAGCTGCGACTGACTCGATAAAGCAGATGAACGATGGTTGGTCGAATACAAAGTAGAAACAATTCCTGGGCTGAAAGCCCTTGGTCATACGTATCGAGCCTATTGTCGCTATCCAAAGGACACGGCTCTGTGCTGTTCTCAACCTCTGAGAAAGACAGTTTTGAACGGTGTTCAAAAGTGTTTTTTATCTTCCGTTGCAATTGTTCGGCAATAAATCTTTCTGAGTAACCATCGGCAGTGAGGGTTTTCGTGATAAGCTGCTGATCGACTGCAACTGGTTAAGAATACATATTTGCATGTGCGGTGAAATGGGGTTCTTGTAAATCTGAGCTTGCACAAGACCGGTGCAATCTGGTAAAATGGGATACTGTTCAGTCCGTATTTTTATCGTTGTTTGTCCTAATACTTTCGCAAAGTCATCTAGGATAAGAACGCTGGTGGCCCTCATGCATGTGTTGCACTGAATTCGTCCGCTAAAACACCTGTTAGATGACATGAAAGAAAATTTACATGAAATTTTGCCAGAACATTTTCCATACTGCAAAAGTCTGGTGGTCAAGCCGAATCGAAAGAGATGGACTGACATCGTTTGCCATTCATCAATATATTCATTCTGTGATAAGGATGTCCACATCTGTCCGTCTACCGCGGAAGTTCTACGCACTACTATGTACTGACCTACCTAAATCAAACTATTTTACAATGCATTCATTATTGTACAACCTAAGGTAACCAAAAGCTGCATATATGTATCTAACGATAATGCAAAAAATACCAGAAAAAGGGTACTCACCCGTTAAAAGCTGTGTATTGTGTTACGTGAAACTGGGAGCAATTGTATAAGAATGTAAGTGTATTGTGAATGTAAAAATGTAAAAAATGTATAAAAAAAGAAATTGTATAAAAGTGCATTTGTGGCTATACTTCCTGCCAAAAAATACAGAATTCGGCATTTTCCGGCAACAGTCGTGTTCAAATTGAGTGTAAATCTACTATGGGATAAGATTAACGGCTGTGTTTACTTGGCAAATTCTACAATGTCAGTCGGATTTAATAGCTAATGAGAAGCTGAAAAATGTAGCAGATATGAACAGCTTCATTCGATTAGTGGCGCGGGAGCATTAGTAAAGTTGAAAGTAGTCACGTAGGCTGGAATGTTAATTATTAACTAGGCACCCCGGTAGTTTATGGAAGACCGTTAGAGAGAAGGGGATAAGCCTCCAAATTGGTGATGGAACCGAAATACGCGCGACATATTGACGCGTTATTGTGATCATTAAGAATCGACCGATAAGGGTTGGCGCAGAACCTCTCGCAAAAATCTAATGTCACTCCTACGCCACATCTAGGGGACACTGAAACTTGGAGCACTGGCCGCTCAAATGTGGAACCCAGTGTATCCATTCCTGGCATCCTGAGAGCAGAAAGTGGGATTGTGTGAAACAGCCTATTCATGATGAGGAATCTCGAGTGGATGTGTTTCTGCTTTCGTTGGTGAAGCTTTATGTCCTTTACAGAAGGCATTCAGTAAGCCCAAATGCAAATGCCATTATTCATTTGGTTTTCTCCTCATGAAATTATTGCCACGGATAATAATTCCGTTAGTTGACTTCGGACTTCAGCCATTGGAGGGTTGCAGTGTAAGGAAATGCGTGATCAGAAGCAATTATAGAAAAACAACATGGCCAAATAATTCACTTACCGGCCCCGTGCCTGCACACCGTTTGAGCCACCAAGGGAGAATAGTGAAAACTCCGATTGCATGGGTGGGATTTGTTGTGTCGACTGAGCTGAAGAAGTTGATGCAAACGGTTTGGTGATAAACGAACGTCAGCATTACGTAGTAAGTTAGCAGTGGGTCGCTATGGATCGGTGTGTAGGCCTGTACGATTGCAGCAGGACGGTGAATTTAGTCGAATGGCAGCGTTTCAGCGGTATCTCCTCAGCCCCGTAAAAGCGACTGTAAGTTTCCAGCATAAAGGGAAGAATGCAACTAAACTAGTTAAACCCATTGTTCTTGTCCTCGGGTAAATGCAGTGGCCCGTGGATTGGATGATAACATACGACATATCGTAAATCGGTTCGTCCGCAGTTGTGGTGATCCCTACTTCCACAGAAAAAAGCGGTTCCTGCGCAAACGAGCATCGAAACATCCGCGGTGCTTTAAGGAAGCACTGTTCTGCGCACATCTATTGTGCTGTCGCAATTGGCTCTTTCGAGCTCTTGCCTTTCGCCTTATGTTACTAACCGCTCCGATGAGTGATCATAAAGTTCTTATACTTTTTTGTTGAAATATAACACTTCTACCTCTTTCAACTTGTTGTTATATGCTGCGTCACATCCACAGATGTTCACAAAATTGATCTTTCCAGCATTTGTGCTTTCAGTGAAAAATGCCAATTATAGATTTTTATGGGTTGTTATACGTGAATAAGAATTGTTTTTCATATGAGATTGGACAAGTTCACTGGTGTAACCCTGGGCTCTCCACAGTGTGACAAAAGGAACACTATGTCGAATCTTACTACAAATATGAGAGACGATGTTCACAACTTGGCTCAACTGATTGGGGCTAAGAAATGAAGGTCAAGAACGGTTTAGAACGTGAGCTGATGGAGGCGTTCCATGCTCCACACTGAAATTTGCACAATAAAGAAGGATCTACACATATATTCATTTGCATATCAATTTTGATTTGACGGGAGACTCACCTGGAACCCAGCGGAATCTCTCGGATATGATGTTTTTGAGCAACTGAATGTGCTGCACTAGGCAGCCCCTTGGTTCAGTTTGTACGATATTCGAGATATCGCGAAACATTGTATAAATGCAGTACACTACTCATGGGGCTGATGAAATCGCCATTCTTCTGGCCCGTAAGAAAGCAAAATACACTCACTTAAAAACATCATAAACGAGAGATTCCGCTGGGTTCCAGGTGAGTCTTTTGCAAAACCAAATTGGTTTGCAAATGGGTGTAGTTCGCCAATTTCGTGCAATTTGGGTTCAAACAGAATATGAGTTTGACGGAAACTCGGGGACTGCACCCATCTGATGAGCCCCAATAAACGCGAAACTGGTCATGGGCTGTCGAAGGGTTTTCAGCAACCCACCGTGATTTTCTAGGCCAGGGGTGGTACACTTACCGGTTTTCACGGGAGACTCACCTGGAGCCCAGCAATGTGGTATGACCTGTCGCTCTCGTGGAGGGTGGCTTGAATGTCACATGCAATTATACCCTTGCTATTTTGCGTCGCTCCGCTACAAGTAATAACTTACAGGAAAAGTCTCAGGTCATACACGACATCTGCTGGATGACTGCCACTTCGGAAGTTTATGAGTTCATGAACTATTCTTTAGCTCTGCCCCGCCAAATCGCAGGATCCTTTTTTCGGGTTTGACGGGATCAAACGATCAGACGAAACTATTTGCTGGGACGGAAAAAAAGCACCAATGCAACGTCTATGTAATTACGGCAAAATTTGGATCAGTAGTTTACGATAACCCTCTGAGCTGAGTCTATTTTTTTCCTTTTTCGTGTGTTTTTAGGAGAAATTCTTGCGATAGGTGATTCGACTATGAGGTACTAATCCACTTTTGGCCAGGCTTTACGGTTATTTTTTCTAGAACCCCCATGTATTACACGTCATGCAGGTGCACCGCACTGTTACAGTCAAAATTCTGCCGGAATTGCAGCCTTTGATGAAAATATTTTTTCATATTTTATCCAGAGCTGGCAAGGATCATTTAAAAAACCTATGTACAACACATATCCTAAGATCCCGATAAAAGTGCTACACCAGGCTTACGAATACCACCTTTTCATGCAACAGCATTTTCATTCATGAAGAAGATTTCATCTTAACGCGGGGTTTCTCTGCTTTTCTTTTATTGAGCTTGACACTACTGGCCTGTCTATCTGAATAACAAAGCATCCAGAATTTAACTTTCACAACAATAAGACAACGTGTCCGAAAAATGGAACTATCCGAAGTGGAATACTTTGTGTGTGTGGCACATAGCCTACCCAATATCTACCAATATGAACGCGTTTATCTTCAGTATATAATGAAAATAGCAAAAATGATTAGTTCCATGTAAATGACCATGCAAATGACTGAGGTCACTCCTAGTGTGCTAACATTCCGAGCATTAGCTGTACTTTTCGAAGAGGAATGAACAGATCGATATCATGCTTTGTGATGCATCTTGCACATACAAAGGGTGGGGTCATGAAACAGACGATATATTCACTGAAGGTAAATGAGTAGGGTGGGGGCAACTGAGCCTGTAGAGGATATTGGGGACCGTTTTCTGGGTTCCTAACATTATCCGATAATTTCTGCCATATTCCGCAATCAACCAACTGGAACCATAATGATTTATGCAGCTTGCGTCTAGCATGCGTAAATTAGGTTTGAAAAGCAAAAGATGTGTAACACGAATGTGCACCATGAAAAGCGTGGAAAAAATGCAGCTCGGAAAAACGGCGATACCGTAAGAGCCTGGTGTTGGTCAATTGTTACTTTTGTGCCTTTAGGAAAAAAATAGACCGGTTGATTTTCCTCAAGTATGGCCTTACGTGGGAATGAAGATAATAGCAAAACGTTCAAAGGGATACAAAATATGGTCAGTATCTAAGGGTTGTTAACTAATATGGAATCTGATATCTGCGGAAAATTTGGGTTGTTCTTACTAGTTCTTATTTCGGCTTTTGTTCTATTTGTTTGGATTCGCAATCAAACAGCAAAGCAGATTTAGTGTAGCGTTTTAAGGAGCAAGATTGTTTTTTGTTGATGCCGGTACTTCACATGTCTCCTTGTTGAGTAATAGTAGGCAAATCTGAACGTTTTTTGGAGTGTTGGTCGTTTTACCTCCAGCCGTATGTGACACATTTTAAGGTTCTCGTCCATCTGGAGTGTAATGTAGCTTAAGGTGTTTACAGTCGACACATACGTGAGGCAGGTCCCTGTAATTATTTGAGACATGCTCTAAGACCGCGCGCACGCGGGAATTTGAAATAAACAGCTAAAAACATAAAATGATTACAAAATCACACTGATACGGAAAGTGCGGAAAGTCTAAAATTGAAGCTTGCAAATTTTGCCCTGTTTAGAACACAGCACCTTTGAACCTTGTTGAACGAAACACACAGCTAATACCAGATGGATAGCAGTAGCTCACCGTAAGCTTCAACAATGGCATACTACTATCCAAGTCGGATAAAGCAGTCACTCAGAAGAACATTCAGCTCCGCTGAGCTAAAGCTTTTAGTTTACAACTCACCAATGGACAGTGGTTGTGCCAACCACCAACCCAT
>SJOL01001577.1:443215-457034 GCA_004794785.1 Opisthorchis felineus | reverse complement strand
TATTGTATCCCATTCTGTTACTAAGGCGCTTTAAACAGCCGGTGGAAATATGTCCCATCAGTCCGACCAAATGGGTATTCGGCTCCCAAACTGGCATACGTTTGTTTCCTGACAGACCTATCATTCTTCCTCTTTTCAGTCACCACAAAAAATCTCGTTTGAGCAGCATACGTAGACAAAATAGTCCAATTTTCTCTCAACTGTTTACTGTGAATGTATGTGTTTCGGTCAACGCCCAAACTCAGACTTAAAAGCACACGAAGAAAACAAATTGGCCTCGTCGCTGTGAAAAAAATCACGTGAGGATTGAATTTCGGACTTCTGATTGAGAAATCCACTCCTTAGTGGAATTTGGCGGAATGTTCAAGCATTCGCAATACAGCAATGAGATCTAACGTTGTGCGTTTTTTAAATATAGGCAGCCATTGATTTCTTCGCGTTCACATCACTCTCGTATAAAGAGTACTCCTCCAGTCCTAGTTCATTTATTCTCATGAGTTCTCACCAAAGGGGGAAGCGCTCGCCTTGAGCTCATCAACAGTACATATCCTTTGCGCTAACTGGGTTTCAGCTCGGGATGTCTAACATGCAATACAAGAGTGTTACCACTGCTCCACCAGCGCACGCAACTGATTAATCGTGTCTGAACAGACGATTGTGTTCACACTTGAGCGACGTGATTGGTTTGTCCAATTTCATGAGAGCTGTGCCTACATATTGTGTGGCTTAACTGAGATCCAACAATGTTTCTGCCAAGACCCAGAAAACACTGAGAACCTCGGTCGTTCGAATCACGCGTCAACTAGAATATACAATATTTTTTAAATCAGGGAACCATCCCACTCTGGTTGTCTTTGCTTCCGTCCATATTTTTTGGAGGTAGCTGTAAATCTTTTCTTCCAGCATCTTCATTCGGACGGATGGTCTCAAATTTCTTTTTCAGTACTAAGCACGTCTTGAACCGTCCACCTAGCATGACTGGACTGCTATCGACCGGTGGGGCCTTGCACACAGGTTTTGAAACCATTTAAATAGTTTAGTCTCATGAACCCTGTTGCAACAAACAAGTTTGATCCGTAAAATCAGCCCTAGACTGTGCCGCGCACCTTAATTTTAGCCGAGTGTTCGATCCTGTTAGGCATCAATCTCGTTCTCGGGTGCTTATACGAACATGAGCTCACCAAATCTGCATACAGAACTCGGTATGAACTCCACCGTGTTTTGGCAGTAAGTTAGCCGCCAACATTCACGGGACTCTCTTCAGATTACAATGGGTAGCAGGGCACGAATTGATAACGTCACCCGTTGAACAAGAACTGACTGCAGCCTAAATATCTGATGTTAGATTATTAGGTGTTCATTCGGTTTGTCTTCCATTTGTTAGTACACGGTGACTTTTTAAACATCAATCAAAGACACGTACTAGACAGATCAGGCAAGCCCGTAAACCACAGAATGGTGACGGTTTTCGTAAGGAGTAAGCGTGTCCCAAATCGAGTCAACATTGCTCGGTGTAAAGGTTCTGGGAGTGACATTCCAACACTTTCGAATTTCCTTTAATTTTTCATAGTTTCCCAGAAATCTTCATTGGGTGATTGGTCTCTATGTAGGATGAGTCACCCACAATGGGGAGCAAAGTATTTAGCATGATCTCAATAGGTGCACCCGAAAAGTGGAGATACAAGGTAAATTGTTATTTTAACGTTCTACTGTATTTTGCGCGCTTTTAGACAGATTCCATATTAAAATACCGAAAGCTAGAACGGGACAGGGCGAGTCATGCGGAATGGTAACGGATGAATTCCTGCCCCTTGAAAACACTGGTATACACGGCGAAACATAAACAAGGCGCTCAGCGTTTTTTACCTGTTGGTTATATGGACGAAGAAAAGAGGCACATGAATGGTGAATTGTGCTGCCACCGCACAAGCTCCACTGAAAGGGCTTTAATTGCTAGTGAAAATGATACTTTCATTCGTCCATTGGTGTGTTTTAAACTTCAGAGTTATTGAGCACTACTCCCACAATGATATGAAAGAGACTTGATCCTGCAGCTGGTTAAATGCGATTTACGACCTTAACCAAATTCTGCTTCCTCTTATTAGCTAGACGGTCATGTTGAAGCTGTGTGAAGAGAAATATACTCTTGTGTGAGCATAACACACCACTAATAACTCAGCTGAAAACGCTTCGACAATACGCGACCAATTTACCCCTTTCTGTACTCATCAGGCAGGAGCAGTCCCCGAGTTTCCCTCAACCCTATATTCTACGTGAGCCAAAATTGGAAAGATTCCGACAAAAAAGAAGAAGTATATTCTTCTCTTTCGCCATTCGTGCTGCAGAATGAGACTGATTTAAAAAGCTTCGCTTCACACCAATCAAAAGTTATGATTACTGATTAAAATACTGTTGCATTTTTCTCGCAATCAACTGAATGTAAGTTTCGAACAAAACTCGCAAAGTGAGCTCGGAACATTAGATTGTAACAGCTTCTTCCGCTGCGCTGTTTCATACCTGTGTTTGACAACTCGCAACGGTTTGTCCGATGCGGTCTTCCGCGTGAAGCACTTCAAAAACTAACAGTGAATAGCTGCCAGTGAGACATTTAGAACTGGTCGTTGGTTTGTTTGCTGAGCTTAGTTGTTCCAAACATTTCGACATTAATTTAAGTTACGATCACAGTGGGTATCAGGGGAGAGGTTTGTCACACTGCACTGATACCTTACATCTACCAATGTGTATTGACAGAAATCGATTAAAGTAACCTGAACGTGCTAGATGTTGCTTCTGAGAAATAAACATTGGAAATAGCCTTTTTCGGCTGGCTTTTTGCATCCGTTGATTGACACACTCCCAAAATTCTTGTCAAGCTCCAATTAGCAATTAATTAGGCCATCGAATGGCCTATTGAATGGGGCGATTAACACCATTTTTATCAAATGTAAATGACACTTTTCCGAAAAGCTTGGTAACAATCGGTAGATTTATTGCTGGACATCGTTTAGCTTTTTGACACAAAAGCTTCGTCAGGCCAAGTGACTAGGTTGCGAGGTTGGTCGAGATTTAAGGCGGAAGGAGAACCAATTAGCTAAGTCAAGCTAAATCACTCTTAGGTGTCGGTGTCAGGGTGGGTGAACACCGATGGGGAACTCTACATGGATTTGGTTACAGCCTAGGGTCTAGTTATTCTGGTTCGTTTCCACTTTCCGTCCATCTGTGTGGATGAGCTAGTGCTACGATAGTTGTGTAAGGAAGAGGGATTTTGTGAGCTTTGGTCGGGTTGGGATTTTCATCCCCCTGTTTTGCTAATGATTCTACGTGCATTGACAAGCAACACAGTCACGTGTCAACTTGGCTTATCCAAGACCGCCTTCCATACGCTCGCAAGTTCCACACCCTCAATTGTGAACAGGCGGTGATGCTTGCGGATTTCCACCGCCTCGGCTATCAGCCGCTGTGGTGTGAATCGCAGTCCCCGTCTTAAAACTTCTACATTCTCCAAATCTATTCTACGCACCGTGTCTAAGGCATGTACCGCCATCGCTGAGTCTTTGACCAGCGTTTGGTATTCTTCCGCATTCCTTGTTGATTTGTTTATCCTCCTTTTATGCTCACCAATTCTGGTGTGCAGTCCCCTGGCAGTGTGTCCTATCTAACCTTAGTGCAGTCGTTGCAATTAATTTTTGTACACACAGTCCCTAGTCCTTTCATCCTTATTCCTTCGCACGTTTCAAGTCGGTCCATACGTTCTGGGTGAGCGTTTTATCCAACAGCTGTAAATGATGAAGTCCCTGTAAGTCCTTATAATGTTTGAGTCCTTCATCCAAGGCATTGATGTTGCCGTACTGATGATTCTGTTAGGCTTCTTAACGATCGCAACAGATGTTGATTTGATAATGACATTTTCACCCAAGCTCTTGATCACATGATCAAATTGTGACGCCTTGACATCCGCGAATAAATCATCGATCAATGAATCGAATTACATAGAAAACACGTTGTCCAACAGTGCGATCGTCAAAAATCTGGGTATGTTTAAAACCGAAATGACCTAAACATGAATGGGATTCTCGGAACATTTTGCAATGCTGTACTTTGAAGCTGCCGTTACCCCCCTCTTCTAGGAACGAATACATATTCAGGACTTTGATTCAAGTTCCGAATGCCACAAATGCTTCGGAACACTGAACACACATTCACTTCGAAACATGATGGATACTAGCTGATGGCATCCGCCCGCTGTAGCTAATATGAAACTCTTTGTTTGTTGGTTCTTTTGCATTTTTCTGGTTTGTGTTTCGTCATGGTGCATTGGCGAAAACTGCCATCCATGTGTAACGGACAGCGAACTCCCCCCCAAAAAACCCCGTTAATGTCGATGCGCGTGCACTAAACAGGATAACTAGGGCTCCTGCTGTTGCTACCTGATGAAATCATATAATGTGCGCGACAATCCCCATCCCTCCCATTCTATTTAGAGAAGCATTATACCCTCTGTATCTGTTATTACACAGCACTATAGAGAGAAGCATTGAGTTGTTCGCATGAAACATTCCATACGTTTTTTGCTAGTATGGTTGTTATCCGAATATACGTGAGGCCATAAAATGAGTTGAAATTCAGAACCAAGGGGGATCGACAGCTTTTCACTACGGGGGTTTCGTGAGTTGCACACCGCTGATGATGTTAAATAAGGCTGAAATATTTGCACACCACTTCTTTGCATCCCTGCACAGACTGGCTATACTTACAAGAGGAAATCTCTGTTTATTTCATCATTAGGTTATATTTTAGCCCGTTTCATTGAAGACGGACTAATTTATCAGATAATCTGGAAGTTCATGTGTCAAACAGGTACCATTCTTCTAAGCATACATATTGAACAGACAACTATGTTAGCTTCTAAGATTTTAAAAAACCGAAAAGTAGTCGTTCGGAAGATATACGTAACCCGACATTTGGTGTGCATACAGGGAATTCATGGGACGAATTTCGTGATCCAGCTAATTATCGCAAAGGAATTCAACTTGGGCCTGACACACAATGGATCTTGCATGCAAAGATTTATACACTACCCACAATCTGGGGATAAAATATACAATAGATTATGACTACGAATCCCTAAACAGCATTTTTTGTTAACCAACCGGCCTCTATGAAATTTCTTGGACCAAATTTCGTATAGCGACCCAGGTCAAGGTAATAAACTAAAGGTTAAGGGAACGACCGTATATAAATGGGGTCGTCAGACGAATAAAAACCTTCCGTGATATACCTGCACCTTTCACACAATTACGCGTCATCTACAGATGATATTGTCATATTTTGCTGTAGTCCTTTAGAACACAAGTGCGCATATTCTTTTCGACTGCAAAAGCATCAAGCACTGACTCGCAATTTTTAGAAAGTCAGAGCTATCTTTTTACGATAGCCCGTTTTGAGGGTTAATGGTCAGACCCCTGTACAGGCGCCTTCAAATTTGCCCCCGGCTCCTATTTTCGGAAATCTTTTACACATTTTGTTTCACCAGTCAAAGGTGTTAATGAATAGCTTTAATATTAAATATAAACTTTTTTCACGCTGTTATCGATAAACGATTTTTCTCTTTCTTTATGCCCTACCAAGTTTGACAGACTTTTTCGCAGATCTGTTGTAAATTAGTTACTGTCCCAAAGCAATTAGATCCAATATATATTCAGTCTGAGACAAAATTCCAGGTGCGATGTTTTCAGAACGTTGAAAGACACGTGCTCATTGGTGTACTCGGGGCGTCTCGCCGGCTTTTCGGGGGATTCACCAGAAGCTGTCTTTAAGTCATTTTCACACATGCGCAGCACACAAACTCTGCTTGGTCAGCATTCACCAAATCCACGGTCTAAACTTTCTCTTCATCAGTGTAAGCTAGACCTGTGCCACTGCCTCAGCTATTCACTGGACGGTTTTCCCCCGATACCTTGGAGCTCCAGTTTTAGATAAATGTAGACTGTAAGAGCGGTTACCAGATAGAAAGCAGCATCCGAAATTTTGTTGGACTATGCATACGTGTGTAGACACTATGGTTCCCATAAACATAAGTAGAAGACTGCTCAGGCCTTAACTACCTTGACTGTATATAGCATCAGTCATCTTTCTACAGCTTAGTCCAGCCGGATCTAACTGGGTTTGGCTAAAATGGCAGAACATTCAGGCTGACCAAGCAATTCCCATCTTGTAGCCACTTCAGCTATGCGGGTTACATACAATCTGACCTTTGCGTGGAAAGTTCGAGCCTTACCGTCACACACATTTAATGAGTGCTAGCTGACCCTGAATTATCACGATTGTATGCCGCACTGGATTGTGAGCTAACCTTCAGTGTTTCACTGCCTGAATTTGCAGTTGTGTGTGTTTGGGCCGAAGGACCGTTTAACCCAGATCTTCGTGATCCAATCTCGGACATGTTGACGCCTTGTGATTTCTTTCGAACAACCAGCATCGGAAATTTTAGGAGGGCAGAACAAAAGGATAACGTTTGAAATCGACAGTTTACTTAACCGTGTTTCGTTTTATTGCAGTGCAAAAATACAGCGCACTAATTTGGTGACTTCAATCTTACGACTGTTAAAGTGTTATCACGGTTATGTTCTGGTCGGTTCGCGGTCATGTTTTTAATTTCTCCTCTGTTGTTTCTACTTTATTCTTTATGTGCCAGTTTGATTATTAGGTTCAGGTATTCGTGAGATTTGGCCACTTTTTTCCAAACCCAACAACTAACAATGGGGTGATAAAGCGCTTTCCGAAACCGGGTCTTTATACGTATGATATTCTAACTGACAGTAATTACTTGGATGACACCGCCCTCTACCAGCCTATGTGCAAACAATAATCAACCATTTGAAACGAGATGCATCTTTTACAAGTTGTTTTCCCAGAATATCAGGTTTGGAACGTCCTACTCCAGGGTCGGTTCATGTTGTAACCTCTTTTTCTCATGCTTTAACAGACGTAAGGTACACGTGATGTGCCAGAAACTTTTTCTATGGATCTGGATTTGCCTGACCAGACTAACACCAGTTTGTGCACTACAGATCACGTGCACCTAGTGCAGTTCACTGACAACATCCTGTCATCTGGAATAAAAATCGTGAGCAAACAATGCGTTTACTCTCCTAAGACACCCATTAAGTGACGGAAATCTCTTGACAAACTTGTCTGACAAAAATTCCATGAATAATGCAAGTTATGACGTGGTTGTTTCCGATCTGAATTCGTGTGTGAAGACATTTAAAAAGCGAGACGATCTTGTCAATAATTGATGTTTTTCACAAAATAGTTGTTTGATATGGCCTCGAGGACTGGAGAGGAAATGCCAAGGACTGAGATGCAGCTGCGACTTAGGGCACAATGAAACGTTGCAATGTAGGAAGGATAAATATAGCGAAGGGCGTTCGGTAGGCCTAGAGTATCTCATATAGACGCAAATGGATGAAGCTAATAGGATTTCTCGTAGCAGTCACCAATACGTCCTGTACGAAAACAAGGCTACTCACTGCATTTATCCAACCTGAAATAAGTTTGCTCACGGGCGGCTACTGTTAACTTTCGCTCGTAGAGTATAACGGCTATGAAAAACGGCAACCATTACTGTACTGATAAGACTAGTCGGTTATCTGCTTTTCGCCATTTCCTCCCTGTTCCCTCAGACTTTTCGTTTCGAAGGATTGGTGATATTTTAAAGACCACCGGTCGTCATTTGTTTACAGTGGTCGCAATCGATCCATTATCTATTTATACATTTTTTGGCCACTCACATTCTGCCTAGTTCATACTTCGAGATGGATGATCCACATGTCGTTTTTTCAAACATGCAACCATGTCCTGCTATAGGTCCTCCCTCATAGTCGACAAAAAATGACAAATACTGCTTCGAAATCAAATTTAGCCTTTTACTACGAACTCATACTTCTGTATCTATTCTATAGTGTCACATTACATCCTTTTGGCCACAACAGCGTTTCGCTATCACACGGCCAGTTGGTATTCTATGACTGAGCGGACTAATTTCAGCTGAGAAGACAGAAATACTTCGAAATGATCCATGACTATAAAATCAACATGGCTTGTTCAAATAGGACTCAGAGAACATAGTGGGAATTTTCAGAAGCTCCATTGGCTTTGAATGAAAACGGATGATAGCCGGACACTAACTGATCGGAAGTCAAATATCGACAGTTATGAGCAGCTTGTCAAATGCAAAATCCGAGTTAATTCGGTCTCGTAAACAGTTATAGGAGAAAGCTTGTGTATAGATGCATTATGGTACTCATAAGGTTGCTGAAAATTCTTCGACAAATCACCAACCTCATGAGTAGCGCGTTACACCTCTACAGTGTATCGTGATACCTCGAATACTGTACCCACCGAAACCACTTCAGCACATTCAGTCGGAGAAGTACGCCAAAAATGAGGGCTTCCGTTGAGTTTCTCGTGGGTCTACCTTAAAAACCAAATTGATATGCAGATGAGGGTAATTGAGGAAACACGTCTGTTATGTAGAGGGAAAAGTAGCCTACAAGACCGAGTAGAATACAGCAAACATTGGTGAAACTGAGTCCAAATTAGGCAACATATATCATTGTATGAGATATTAGGTTATCCTTGAGGAAAGAAACAAGTGTTGTGCACTACTCGGCCGTCTAACCGTGAATCAGCTGCTACCGTATGGAATTTTTGAAGTCAAAACACAGAGTAGTGGAATAGGTTGTTGTAATCCAACGTTTCGGTAGCCGTGGCCAACTTCTTTGAAGGACTTCTACAGTCAATTGGAAAATGTTTGGGACCGATTGGGTAGTCACCGTTTCAGAGAGGTTTGGTAAACAATCGGTGGATTTATTGCTGGGCAACGTTTCGCTTTTGACACAAAAGCTTCGTCAGGCCAAGTGAGTAAGTTACTTCTACAGTCAGTTAAATACGAGTCAAATGCAGCGTCATTTGGGTCCACTATCGTGTCTTCTGATTGGTGTATTCCTGCGACCAGTTGGTATTCAGATGCGGCTAGTGTGCGTCGGTTGTTAGCTCTGTGTACGTTTACGCGTGATTGTGTACTCTGATTAGGATGTGCCTCCGTGTTTTATGCTAGCTGTGATGCGTCATTGTTGAGATCCCTGTTTGAAATCTGGTTAATATCCCTACTAAGGTGTACAGTAAGTCCAAGCCAGGTAGACGGGATGCTGGCGCCATCACTACGGCCTGAGCGCACGTCCGTTCCACGAGTGACTCGAATACTGACTACAGTATAGTGTACGACCGAAGTTGATTTCATGGCTTGACTCAAATGTGATCATATCAGCCACACAACAGCAAGCCTCCCTAAACTGCCTGAACGAACAATGCAGAAGTATAAAAAAATCACGAGTGTGACTGAGATGGAGCAGAGGGCCATTGGTTGCCTGGACTGCAAGCTCTCTGTTAACACTGGTCATGGATTCTCAGTCGAAATCCTCAGAAAGCCTACGAATTCAGACAGGTATTTGCATTCTGAGTCTTCGCATCCACATTACGTCAAACGCGCAGTTGTCGGATCGCTGGCGAATCGCATCAAGAAACTATGCTCGGACGAGTCCGTACGAGCAGACGATCTGAAGTGAGTCAGTCAGTCGCCATCATCATCATCAAAGACAGCAGCATCAGTGTTGACACTGATGCTTCATTGCCGTACTCAGTAGGGCATTACAGCGAAGTAAATACCCGATGAGGCTCATTGCCCAACAAATGGGGAGAACAATACTCGGAACGGTGAAGCAGGAAGACAAAAATCCGATGGTCACCATGGGAATACGCTGTAGAGTTGGAAGTTCAGACACTCTGGGATTATGGTATTAAGGCATTTTTTCGAATTCACAACACCTTACAACGGCACCTCGTAGGGACTAGGGACCCAATCGGACTGAAACACCGTTAAACTGTATCTAACAAAATTCCGGTGCAGAAATCTGAGATCAAGGTTAAACGATTTTTGCAGAGAATTAAAAAAGGTTTTAAGAACCTTCGGGAACCCAGCAAAGGCATGTTTTGTTCAGATTAGTTTATGACACGACGTCACCATCAGATATTTGACCAAATGCAATTTGGGGACGTGATGTTTATTAAGGAAAATTTGCTGAAGTGTATAGTGTAAGTTATCGCACTCTGCACTTTCTATAAGGATCGTTGCCATATTGAAAATCTTCAATGCTCAATGTGGCAGAACTGTTAGTAGAATAATTCTAACACACAACAAGGTCGTCATGAAAAAATAATAGGTTCGAAATCTCCGAGGCCCGATGGATACAGTAGATTCTGGGGTGCAGATAGCTAGTACAAATCTTTGAAACTTTCAGTCGCAAGTTTTCTCACTTACTCTCCCGACCTTAGCTGCGATGGTGCTTACAACTTGGTTGATTCTATTATCTAAGCCAGTGGTTCAATTGTTGACCACAAAGTTTCGTTTGCTATGGGGGAGAATGTTAGTAGCTCATGTAGCGTAGGCAGTTGTTGGTTTGTTCTGTGAGCTGGGTAGTTTGATTGCAGACGTTTCATCACCAATCGAGGTGACATTATCAGTGCATTGTTAGGGAGCGTATTGGATCGTAGAGATGGGTTGGTGGTTGTGCTTATGATGAGTTTGTTCTTCAGTTAGAAACCTCAACCTTTTTATTCCACTAATTCCCTTTCACCAGTTGTCTCCTCCCAAACACTTGGTCATTCCACTTCGTCCACAATAAATCAGGGAAGCTATGAAGTTGTGTCTTGCCCCCAGTAGACACCCGCAATCTTGTCCGGATTTGAATCTCCGAGATACGAGGTGATGGGTCTACCACGTTCCTATCAGCACACGTTGAGCACAAGCGAAGTACTACGTTCAGGCAAAAGAATATGTTGACGGAATAGCCGTGTAATTGGTTTACCCGGCGCCTTGAATTACGACCCAGTAACTGTCCAGGTTGTTCCGATCGCTCAAGCGTGAGCACATTCACCTGATTAGGCATGATTATTCAGGTGCGACGAAAGTGTGCTGGTGTACTGATGGAATAACGCTTGCCTCACCTGTCCGATTTTCGGAGCCTGAAGCCTGATGTACACTGCTGGCGATCCGTATTCAGCTAAATTCGAGTCCAGTGCTTGACAAGTGTAACGTGGACTGACCAGGATAATTGTTTCGGGAAGAGAGCACGAAACTGTTCACAAGAGAATAATGTAAGCATACCTTCATCAAAAGCATCATATTTCCCAAATCAAGTGAAACAACGGCTAGTGAGCCAAAGTGACGTCAATGTGCCAAAAATTGAGAGCTATGAATGCGAAAACGAAATCACCAAAAGTATTTTGAGTAGATACTGCTTGTAATTGGTCGCAAGTAGTACGCAGTGTAGGATGCAGCTTCTAAGGTGTGGTACAGATGGAACAATGTAGATAAAACAGTGTTGTTTCAGTGCCAATAATTTCATCACGGATCGCTTGCATAGTGGTAAAAAACAAATCTATCATCCTCTCCCTCGCAAAAAAATAACGTGTAAGCATATGTCGCTCACCTGTTAGCTAAATCAGTCTGTTTACGTAATCTTTCAGCCGTTATTTATGGAACTTATTAGGCTACACTCGTTCTCCCCTGTCATTAAAGTGTCCTTTAATAGTCATCATTTTTCAAAAGGCTCATATTTAACTTTCAGAAATTTCTTAGCTACGTAGCGGCAGTTGGACCAATCACTGCATATACGATGTACCATCACAGCATACCAACATATCGTTACAGAGATAATTTTATTCCCCATCAGATCGACTAATATAACTTCACTTTTCCACTTTTTTAGAAGGTTCCGGTGTACTTTTGCGTATGAGATTCCGAAAAGATTGCATCTTCCGCAACCGCTACGATGCTGTAGGCCGCAAATGAAAAAAAGCCGAGCCAAAACAGTAAGTGCCAAATGAAGCAGGTTGTTCCGCTTCCAGTGTCAGTTTTTTCTATTTAAGTGAGTTTTCGGTAGCCTGGCTTGACAGTATAGGTCTGTCAGCCAGTCACTCGAGTCACTCATAGCTCACAAAAGGATACCTCCATAAATGAGCTCCTGAGGCGATTGTGGATATTGGCAGAAATCACGTTGGTATGAAAGAGAGACTGAACTGAATCTGCCGTCGTGTGCAATTGAATAGGTCTCAGCAATAGAATGTTACGCCAAGTAAACGTACTACGATATCTCGACTGTCTTATCAAATGAGGCCTGACGCGGCTTTTTGAAGGGTATTCAGGTGAGAATATCATAAACGAGATATTCTGTTGGGATTCAGCTGAGGGTGAGCTGGTGAGCAACATTGTGATTGAGAAATGAATATATTTCGCCATTTGCGTAAAATTTTGTGTTCCACTGGGACACATGGTTGTCGAGAACTCGGGGACCAAGTCTGGCTGCACGAATGACGAAGCCGCTAGTGGCACGTCAAAGAGTCTGCAAAACACATTGCTTCATACCGTCAGTTTAGTAGAGCATCTCCTCAATATAAGAAACGAATTTTGTAAGATTTTAATAGTTTCTGGACTCGAGGTGCTGTTAAGCATAGCTCAAAATGAAGCCTCATTATAACACAGGTATAAAAACTTTGTTCTCCATCCTCCGTAAGTTGTGCGTGGGTTTTGTAAACAGGAAGAATCGTTAAGTGCGCGAAACAGTGCAATTCCATGAAAATTACTGGACCATTCAAGATCGTTTGCGTTTCCATGCACTCTGGACAACCAGTTTAGCTATACCTAGCAAGAGAGATCAGATCAAGTATACAGATAAAGCCATAAAGTGAGGCGGCTGCTTTGTGGATACAGTCATCACATTTGAGTCCGAACGCACTCGGTGGAATGAGAAGTGCACAAGTACATCATCAGGATGACGCAAAAGCTACTTTACCACATGTAAATCATTCTAACTTCTAGAAGAATTGGTTGCATGAAGAGGGTTTCGTTGTTGCTTCACAGAAGGTCAACACTGGGTGCGTGCCCGTATCGTATCGCCTAATATCACTTTGGATTCATCCATTTCGTTCAGGTCTTTATCTGATAAAAGTGCGCATTTGCATGCGGGTTAGACTTGAATGGTTGTCTACTGACCTTAAAAGCTGAAACGTTGTTTAGCTGTTTGGCAGTTGGTTTCCTATTACGAATGGTTCTAAAAGATTGAGGCAACTCAGGATGATACTGTGAATGATAGTTAAGCACTGGGATTAATTGTGTACGTTTGTAGCTTGCCTGTTATTCATAGAACGGAATGAGCCGGGTTGAAGCTGTGTTCAGTCTAGTCGCATAGACGATACAAGGACAGAGGAGCACAATCCATGTATTCCAAATTCGAGAACAGAGTTCGTCTTTGGCTGTCGCTGAATCCTATGCTAGCTTGTCTCTTTAGACAAGCGGTAAAAGGGCGAAGATTTTTTTTTCATAGAAGTTTGCTGTGTTGCATGATGATTTGGCCATTTGGGATTGATTTCGGATAGCATAGTAGTACTGTTTAAGTGGCGTTATTTAGGTCTAGAACAGTCGACCAGGTGCGTGAAACTAGAGCTCAGGACTTTAAATCTTAGGCTCCTGTTTGTCTTTCATATTACATCCGCGATTATATATATACATATGTATATATATATATATATGTATATATAAATCGTTCAGCTGTACCACCCTTTCGGTGCCCAACTGCCATGCCACACGAAGGAAGTACGAGGGCTGGAATACTGCTAGGTTGCCCAAGCCTAGACGGAGGAAGTCAAGATGCAGAAGTTGGGTTCAAACCATGGACTTTCCGGTAAGTAATTTCGCACT
>SJOL01001577.1:431125-442666 GCA_004794785.1 Opisthorchis felineus | reverse complement strand
AGTTGGATTTCCTCTTGGTAAGAAGTTTAACAACCACACTTTCATGGCACATTAACGCCGCACAAACTACCGATAGAAAAAGTGCCCCTGACTTCGTAGGCAGGCCACTTCGTAGGCCTCACCTAAGAGGAATGTCCTGAGATGGGAAAATATGCCTTGTACTTCCGGTTGTGCGAGATTCTGAAACAAAGTGTCTGAAATTTTCCCTAAGCCAAACGGGTTCATTAAGGACGCCCAATCTCTCCCCGCCTATCCTATTTTGTCTCTGACCGCATAATAAAATATACATTTTGAAGGAGTGAGTCTCTGGGTACAGAATAAAAGCTAAAGAACAACTGGCAGTCGTGCACAATGATGCGAACATTCACCCATGACTTGATAGTCGTCTAGTTTACATGGAATTTTTGACTTGATCCAATTTCTCGTTAGGCGCTTCGTCTCTTTCAGGCACAAGGTAACGCAGTGGGGATCCTACATCCATCGGAAACTTTAGGGAAAGAAACTGGAGTTCGCTGACCTAACCGCATACATGCATAGTTACCTAAGTTTTAGAAAAGAAATATGACGGTAAGAGTCAGATGCGAACAACATTTGTCAACTTGTCCGATTTTGGTCATCAGAAATTTATCGGTAAGTTGACAACTTAATATGCAGTTTCCTTCGTTGCTGTGAAGTTTTAATCCCTCGATACAAGGGGCTTAGAACTTTTCACACAGTTGATCATCAGCGCTTGTGTTCGATGTCTACACCGTGTTCAAAATAGTCAGCTTTAACACTCATTGCAATAGCACATAAGCCTTATCGAGTATGCACCACGCAGACATAAACGCCACCTAATATTGTAGACATTGATATACGTCTTGGGCTCCGGTTTGTGAGATCTTTGTTTGAGGATGCGCTGTGAGAAGACAGCGCGCAGTAAAGCGGGTTACCATCCAAATACCTGTCGCGGGAAATCTGCGCCTTCTTACTTTGGGTCCACCATGATTCTGCTTGTACAAGGTTAGAAATCATACGGAAGAATTCACATTTACAGGTATTATTTTCAGGCTTGCTAGCCGGACTGTACAGTCAACGTTTGTGTTTCTTTGGATACAAGACGAACCTTGTGTGAGAATCGTAAATGTCAATCCGAACAGTGGCAATTCACTGGTACTTGGCGCCTGTATGCTTTCATGTGATTCCTTTCCCAAGGGTTAAGCTCCATATCCTTGACTGGTTTCCTCAAGAACATAAGATTTTCCTTTGGAAAAGGCCCCGAACCTTCTTCTTTCTTTCCCGGGACATGCTTTCCTCACATTCATATTGCTGTGCAACATCTTTCCAATCATGCACAGTCAAAAATGATACTGTGTGTAATTATACGGGAAGGTAGATTAGGCAAAATTTATCCACGATAACACCGAGTCTGTTTATTATGAAACATCAAGTTGCCAGACCTCAGAATTGTGGCCTATCTGTTCATTAAAATTACCTACCGAACTGAGTAAACCGCTCAACCTAGCGGCAATAAAAGAAGAGATTGACAATTTCATCAACCGAATAAACTTTATAAGTCAAACTGTTGGAGTCTGTGAGTGTACAGTTATAAAGTTGCTCCATATTTTGGGCAAAATACACTCGTAAATTTCTATTCGGACTGGTGCTATTTTGGTAGAGTGACATCGCTCTTTTCCCACAGTGTCATCTGCAAATTTGCGACCTCCTATAGGACACTGGAGGTGAGAGGAAGAAATCGGACAAGGAGTGTTGTCTGAAAAAATTTCCGAAAACTTCATGACGACTGGACAATTTACATCCGTGTTTTTTTTCGAACTGAACGTTGAACTTGACGTGATGTTCAACTTATCAAAAACGCCGCCAGTTAACTTCCGTTCATAATAATTGTATTGCCCCTGTCTGGAACTGGGCTTCCCATCCGTCATACTTCGGATGGGAAACGCAACTAGACAGTTTTCCCACATGGGTAAAATGCTATGATGGTTTACCCTGTCACGGGAAGAGGAGACCGGCAAATGATATAGCTACCGATGGATTACATGTAAGAAGACCTGTCACTCTAACCTAACTAGATGCTGCTGTAGGCAGAGAAAACTATGAATATCCCGGCTCTCCCAGGAGGCTGATGTAGATGGAGAAAACAAAAGAAAGGAAGGCTACTAAAGTTAGTCTAGGCTACCGAGTGACTCATATCAACAGAACCTGCGGCAGTACCGTGTTCCCAAGTTTTGTGGTCAAATTCTGATAGTGACACTCGCTTCCACAAAAGGTCCTCATTTATTGGCTCAGAATCTGACAGAGCCCTTCTTATCTGAAATGCTATCATGTTGTGTGGTGCGGAATCGTGACCTGTTATCTGTGTTGTTTATATCTCTGCCTGTCAAAGTGGGCGAATCAGAATCTGTAACTCAGAGATATCTTAGGTGGAAATCGTTGGGGAGTTTTGTGAAAAACCGACGTAAAATTGGGTGTGAAGATCTTCGCTGGCAAGCAGTCGTAAAGAATCCGCTTTGTTTGGAGTGACCCTCATGATTACAACGAAAATGAATCGCCTGAGACGTTCGTGGTTCAGATATACTCCCGGCGTTTTGTTGTTCCTGTTTGGACGTAGACAGTTTGGCAGCACCCAAGAACTCAGTGTTCCTTTGCTTTCGAAAAAAGCCTTGAAACGGAAGAATGCCCAAAATAGGTTTCTTTGTTGGTCATTAGGAAACCAAAATCGTTTTCTGAAAAATGGTGTTTAGTTATAACATTAAATGGATGGAAATTTTGGGACTCGGCCTACCTTATGAGACTCAATATTGAACCGTCCGGATATTTCATCGATTTTACAGGCATTCTCATGTGAGACAATTTGAGCTTTTGCCTAGTTGAGAAACTAGTCTCCGTTTAAAACGGATTGGAAGTAAATTTAGGTTGCAAAACTCAAAATGGAAAAAAGTATTTTAGAAGGATGTTTGAATGTTTCTATGTATGGATGAGTCTAAGCTCGACTGCTGGCACCCCAGTTTATAAGAAGAACAGCATCGCAAGAGGTGTGTTTGTTCCATTGTGTCATAGACCCGAGCGTGCACTGGTAAGACCTTTACGAACGTCCCATGGGAACATGACTGATGTGTGTTTTTGAGCTGAATCATTCTCCCACGTCTGCGGCAGTTGTGTGACATTTCATGGCAGAAAATTCCACAACAGTGGGTTGCGGATGAAAGGAGTGAAAGAACGACGCTTTCTGTCAGACTAAATGCAACTATTGAGCAACAATGAACATAGACCTTTTGGTTATTCATGAATAATTTCTGAAGGAAACAGATACTGAAATGATTCCCTAAATTAATTAATAAACCCCAAGCCCAGTTTGGAGGCAGAAGTAAATTTTTTTCACGTCCTACAACCAAACAAGTCCCATCAATTTAAATGTCTGTCTATGTTTGCGTGCAATAACTCTGAGGAGACAGCTCAAGTCAGGTAGTTGGTTTTCGAAAAACAAGACACATCCACAATAACACTGTGTGCTGAGTGGATACGGTTTGCTGCTGACGGTGCTGCAATCCGAAAAACCATCTTGTCTGGCAGAGACGAACAAGTCCGTCGCAATTTACTCAAAACATTAAATGTGCAGTTTTTGACCACCCAGCAATCCATTGACTTCTTGATATTTGATTATGATCTAAACACTTTGTACATTGTGATCATTAACCTCAGTAATGTTGACATTTTTCAAAAGTTTGTTGGATCACATGAGTTCGTCAAGGCCTTGCGCGTCAACTGTACGATTAGCCTTTCGCTTTAAATGCTGTATACCTCATACTAACCTGACCATATACAGAGTTGGTTGAATTCTGTCCCATTCCACACATCTTACGTTTCGCCAAGTTATTTTCTGACGCTCTGTTTTCACCGTCAACTCACCATCCACAGTACAGTTCATGGCCCGCCATGACCCACTGGGTTTACGCAATACTTAACCAGCTTTTCATAATATAGAGAGGATTTCAAAAATAAAGTTGAAAAAACAGCCACTTTATCTCTGTACCAAAATATACTTTATTTTAAACTGGTTTTCTATCTGATGTGCAAAAGTTTTTTGAAGGCAGCGCGAAATTCCAAATTGAAAATGGTGTAGATGACAGGGTTGAGAAGTGAGTTGACATAGCCCAACCAGGTGAAACTGGGCATGAGTTGTGTGTTAATTGTGCAGAATGGATCAGAAATTGTGCCACGTAATAGACATACGCCAATCGTCACATTGATCGTGAAGAAGGGAAGCCAGCAGGCGAGGAAGGCTCCTAAGAGTTGGATATAATAAAAGTAGGTTAAAAGTGAGCCAAAGTGAAATGAACGTCAAACAGTGTAATTATGTAGGAACTGAATGTGGCAGTTCTGAAAAAAAGGAACACAATTCGTCAGGTTGAAGAAAACTCCTCACTGGGCTGTTAGCAACGTTTAGTCGTGTCCATTCAAGCAGGTTTACTGCGATATATCAAATATTATCCCAAATGAAACATGACGCAGCCTCTGTATAGCATATTTGCTGAAGAATATCATAAACGGAAGATTCAGCTGGGATTCAGCTGATCGTGCCATTATAACGAGATTAATGTAAAAATGAGTGCAGTTAGCAATCGACTATGTCCTCTGACATGATCAGGACTTGTCACATGAACGTGGCCGTATAACTAACGTGATCGTTTTCGCTTGTGGACGTTCCACATAACAACCACAGCAGTGTACAAACTGCACGTTCCTGTTGCTAGTCTGGTTACTCATCCGTCATGGGTTTTTGCGACGGATGTAATCATTGGTTCTACTCTCTGCATTCCCTCAAGTAGGTAAGCGAATATTAGGCCCGGAAACAATCGAAGCCACTGCTCGTTTGGCACTGAAAAACGGCTAAGGCTACCTACAGCGGTCCCTCTAAAACGGGCATGTAAGAAGCGAGGGTAGTGTGACCAGTCCTCGGGCAGAAGCCTCCTTTCTGGAATTGCTGCACACCACCAGATAACGGTTGGGCAACATTGATGCATACCCTGCAAAGCAGTACACTCCCTTTGTGTAGGTCTAATGTGAGGTGGGCCACCTTGCAGGCATGTCGATGGTGTTGTCGACCCTTGAATTTGAACTCAGACAGAAAGCACGATTTTGATAACAAACGTTGCAATCATATGATTTCAATGTGGTCTCGTGAGGCAAATGCGCAAATAACTAAGATTAGAGCTTGAAGAAAGAGCGAATTCCAATAGAATTGGTCAGCAACGTCGTTCAATAAAACCAGCAAATTGAAAGCCCAATCACGAACCTCAAAAATAGGATATTTTTCAAAATATTCCTCGAGTGACGAACTGCCATCAGTGTATACTCTTGAATTTACAGAACTCCGCTTGTTATTCCTGCATCATCTAATCAATGCGTGTAATGCCAAAAACCCCATCAGCAGTGAACGAATCTGTACTATAGGCATCGGGACTAATATCCACCAGGTTTATCCGCATATTCTTGTGAAGAGTCTCAGTCAAGAGAATAAGGTCTGCAGCACTATCCACATAGGTCATGTGTGCTCACGTGACTCAGTGGACAAGAGCGTGGACGTTTGTTTTGGAAGCTTCGCTTCTGTTCACCCTCCGGGCTGTCTTCAGACTCACTGCAAATTCTTATTTTGGAATGTTGTGAAATTTTTCAACCGATAAAGATGCGACTGATATAACGCAAAACCGTTTTAAGATATAAAGCTTAGGGTGGCTGTTTAAGCCTTATATATATATATATATACGCACAAATAAATGCAGACAAACCACGGCCGTTTCTCCAACACCGCTGACGGAGAAGCACTGAAAGCATGTTTATAACATCGGTTGAAGTGGACGATTTTCAGACACTTCCGTCCACAAGATAAGACGGTTTCTTACTTTTTAGTACATAAGACTACCATTTCCTGAAGTTTTTCAGGTTTGTACGGTTTTTGTGAGTTAGGAACGAAAAACAAAGCCAAGTATTCGGACAACACCAGTTCAGCTTACCAAGAACGATAGCCAAAGTTTTGGTAGCTTTCTTTTCCCTTTGCGAAACTGACCGCTGTTTTGAATTATGGAAATTAACCCTTCGCGGTGCATTTCGAACTGGCGAGGTTGGCTTTCCAACCGCAGGATCTAACTTGCTCTCGAAAACCGGTTGATCCCATGTTAGCCGAGTTTGCGGAAACGTTGCCCGTCTCACCACTTCACTCTTAAGGTAAGACGACAGAGATCCATTCACTGTGGTACTTTTGATAACGAACCTCTCCGACCTTCGTCGGAACATGTAGTTTAACCCAAGGAATTTCTTTGAAAGCCAAGTTCCAGCTGCTTGATGAAATTTCGCCAGCCTACGGGTTTTTAAGGTGCATTCTTGTTTTGTGAGGTCATGCTTTTGCACAGAGCTCTTTACGCCTAAGTTTGGTGGGTTACAAACATGACTTGGAGAATCCCTTGGGTCATTGTTACGAAATGTGGTTGATAAAATATCAATGGCGTTTGTATTATCACCGACGACTCGGTTATCTTCAAGTGTTAGTGAACAACAACACGTGTTTTCGTTGCAACGGCAAATGCCGGCTGACGTTGGCTGAGCCTCCGATATATCGTCCGTAGAAGATGAAATAATGTAGCCACATATATCTGCTGCTGAAAACGTACTGGTTCCGCTGGATGGATCCGTGAGTATACTGCAATAACAGCAGGACAAATTTATCTTCCGGGACGAATCTTCACAACACACCAGATCAAAAGTTTCCTGTGGATAGTTGGTGGGCTTGTCCTGATGTGTATTGATTAAAGTTTCTTTTGGAATGACACTGTTATATCGTGACGGTTTGCATGGTGACAGCTGAGAGGTCTGTGGAATTGGCATTGGTGGGTGGGAGAAAAACAACTCTGTGTCGTTCCCTTTGTTGCTGTATTCACACAGTGACCTTGTACGCTTTTTCGACTCTCCAGCTTGTGAAGTTTCGAGGATTTTGCCAGCTTTGGAGATGTGTTTTTCAGGCAAGTGTAGTGGATGATTTGTGCTTTTGTCCGAATGATCAGTCAAAGGAAGTGTGAACCGTCTTGTCGGTGAAGCGGAGCTAGGAGGAAGTGGGAAATTCTCCAAAGCGTCTTCATAAGGGCATATTCTGGGTGAACTTATGTCTAATCTTGGTCCCAAGAAACGACTTGCCGAAGGTTCATTCGCACCACTGTCTGCGTCAGAACTCTTCAATCTGTTATCCATGGTAGGATCAGAGTACCTGGTCTCGAGTGCTTGACAAACCGGTGAGCTGCACATTGTTTCTGGACGGCTGACGGGTGTCTGACTACTGTTGAATGTCGTCAATCTATCAGTTTGCAACTCAATCTCTGTTGTTTCTCTATTCCTATTAATCAGGCCCCGACGATGATAGAGGTCACCGAAACTACCGGAAGCTTCCGATTTACTGCATTGCGACTTACCGGACAGTTTGTGTCGTTGCCGGATGAGGGAAAAAATTCGTTGATAAACCACAAGCAAAACTATTGCAGGGATATAAAACGAGCCTATGGAGGAGGTAATCATGTAGACAGCATTGTTTGACTGGCACGTGGTGGGATCTTGGTCTTCGTAATCGTTTAAACCACACACAACCGGTAGGGCAATAAGAAACGATGAGATCCATACGGCTGAAATCGATAGTTGGATTCGTCTGACGTTGTCGCGCTTTGCGTAACTTATCGGTTTGGTTACCGCCAAATACCTGTAGGAAAACAAATAAGACGATGATAAATCTGCACCGGTAATTTGAACAGGCTTTCCGTCGGAGTCAGACTACATCAACCAAGAGGGCAAAACAGAACTTGATAGAAAATTAAACTCAATAGAAATATCAGCCTTTCCATATCATCTCCTTTGAGGTCTCGACATGAGAAAAAGGGTTCTCTAAAATTGATACTGCAGTGTCCTTACAGCAATTCAGTGATGAGCTGCAAATCTGATGCTTTTAAAGACGTGAGAGAGGTTTTATATCATAGTCTTGACAATTGCTTGGACATCTATACTTTACATTCGGCCGCGCAAACCTAAGCCGAAAGAGCTCTGCTAGTTATATAGTCTTCCGGCATGTGATGTACATGTCCTAACCAGCGCAACCGTTCCATCGTGGGGAGTTATTTCTTCCTGTAACCACCTGGGGCATACCTTATCATTATGAATCCGATATTCCATCCATACCTGGCCAATGATTTGAATATAATGGCTGTCAAACACTGATAGCTCCCATACGTCCTTTACGCGTAGACGCCGAGTTCCCGATCCATGGAGCAGTGTGTAAGGCACTGCCACTGACTATACTGTGCACTTGACGGACAATCTGGTACCACAACGGCGACATAGGTGTTTTCCAGGAATTGGTATGGGTTCCACATTTCAGAAGTGATCTCGTTTCCAGCCCGTTCACCAGAACCTAAACGACTGTCTATGTGACTAAATTTATCTGCCACGTCGGCTGGCTCGTCTGCAAGGTTGATTCCACCCGGTTTTTAACCAATATGTCACATTTTGCAGGTGTGAAAAGCATACTAAATCGTTCGGAAGACTGATTTACGCTCTTTAGAATGAATTGCATCTTTGTAAGATATGAAGCGATAAGAGTAATACCGCCTGAATAGTCAGTGTCTGTGTTCAAACTCAACAGAAGGATTTTGATCACTGAGGTTTCAGAGACAGACAGGGAAGTTGCAGGCAACTTATCAATAGCAAATTTGAAGAGGAGTATTGAAAGAGTAGTCTTGTTTTACTTTGGGTGCATTGAACTCAAAAGCCTGCTGTATACTCGTGCAAGCCTACGAGGGTTTACCTGCGGCACCTTATATGGGATAAAAAGTTTGAAGGAACTCATCTGATTGCCATCATTCGCATGATTTCTGATTAGCTTGAGGCTTAAAAACAGCTTTGAGATTAAGAAAAACGATCAACGTCGGAAGTCTGATAAAGTGGTGGTCAAGATTAATACATGGTCATCGAATTTTCGGCCGTGATAAATCCTGCTTGATTTTCACGAATCTGCCTCCCACGATAATCGGTCAACCTGAGTAAAATAACACTGTAGAGTAACCTGGAGGTGTCGCTAACCAGGATGACACCAAGATGGATTTGGCATGGCAATCTTACGCCCTTTTCGAAGAGTCAAATCACTGTCAAGGCGTTTCACTCAAACGACCTTTTGTTTTTGTTGCAAGTCTTTCGTATCAAGCCACTCAGACTGCTCGAAACTGTGCATAACATCCGCGCCTCCTACAAGGTCGCACTGGAAGAATGACATGTTTCCTTGGATTTCCGTTGCAGGTGTGGGGCTCGTATCGCTTTTCTACTCAGTTCACTATGTATTTCCAGAGGTTTTTTAAGGAAGCCCGGCTGAATCGTTTTTTAATGTGTTTAGCGCAGCACTTAAGAGAATGAATCTATGAATCAATCACGATTACGTCTCTTCACATATTTTGTCGTTCACAGCTGTCTTCTTTTGGCCGGGTGTTCGAATCACCTGAAATGGTATGCAGCTGGGACATCAGAATCCATCAGCTCTCATTGCCATTCTTCAGGCTCTTGATTACCCGACTCTGTGGGATCTGAGCATGTTATCTTGGTTTTCGGTCACTGGAATCACTTTTTTGGCACTAATAAGATCTGCTAATCTCGACGATATTGTGTGTTCATATGGTCGAATCGTACGATTTGGGTAGACAATTTTGACAGCATAGGTTGTCCGCTCTCCCCAATTCATGCGCTAACTTATCCTAGGCATCGGCATGACTGTAATTTTTAGTAGCCTGCAAGTCAGATAAGCGTGACGTTGTTTGACGTCTGCAATCCTTTGCATTTGCCAAAGGGACGGCCCCAGTCAAGCTCTAACACCGCGTATACCGCTCAACTCTTCTTCTGTAGGGCTCGATCGTCCTGCGTGTATGTTTGGATCATCTCCGGTTCTGCCCGCTGAACAAGGTACGTGTGGCTAATCACGATAAAACCCACTTTCCTCAGCTTTAGATGCGTGACCAAAGAGAAGTCTTTTATGCTTGCTCTGGATACAACATGCATAGACAGAAAGAGAATGCAAGAGGTCAGCAAGTGGTGACTGTTGCATAGTTTGACCGTGAGTAAGAACATTCGAAGCAGCGACATGGATCATATCTTTTGAATTTACTAAGGGGCTATTTTGTTTTGTTTTGTGGTGCGCTAGGTTGAACACGGAACAATGGCTATGAAAGCAGCAGACTGTGAATGAAGAGCTGCAAAGTTGAATGTTACTTTCCAGTTGCCCAGGTCGAAGAACGGGTTTGTTTGAGGTACATTACCTAGAGTCTTTGAGTCAAAGGGCTGACCCAGCTCTAAGTAAAGTTTGCTTGGAAGGCTCTGTCCGGAGCTAATCACTTAATGGTCTGACCCGCTCGGCTGCAGGTGTCTGTAGTGGTCCATGGGCGCATATCAGATGCGTTGAATTTCGATCGTAACGGTTAATTTGCCAAAGGTCACGGTCTAAAGATAGTCGAGTGGAGTGTGCGCATTTTTATGTCAACCTTTTCCTTCTCCTTCTTTCTTGGGGGAAGGAAGTACTTCTGATTCAATAAATATGGAGATGCTGGTCTTTTGGGAGAAACAGATGGTTGCCTTCACATTCCCATTTCAGAGGACAGTAGGACCTAGCTGACAACAACCGAGCTGCTTTTAAGCGTTCCGACATAAAAGCAGTGTATAGGACGTCGTAACAAAGCATATTTTGATGTCTGGAACCAAGAATTAACCTCTACATCTGAATATTTCCAAATGGATTTTAGTCCTGTAATTGAAGACAATATATTTTGAAAGGCAAAAACCACTGTTCAGTCGTTTCATCCGTGTTGATGACCATCAGCAGCACGCAGCTTACAAAACTTCAGAGACTTCTGCATTGTCTCCTAGAGCTGAAAACAATGCAGAACCACTTGCTAGTTGGTCGTTTGAGCGTTATCTCGACCGTACTTAATCGCCCTTCTCCAAGTAGCAAAACTCATCTATATTAAATCAGATGCAGGCTGGTATCCAGTGAGCCCTTGAGCCTATTGACTTGGTTAATTGACGTGATGCCTTCGATCAAAACTTCATCCCGTCAATCAGCGGGATTCTAGAAAGAAACCCAATGCATGCCCGGTACGCGAAAAGTTTATACCGGATATATCCAAATGACGTATCCGGTGGGAAAACGCCCACAGACGATTATTATGGAATTCAAATAACTTTAATTAAATAAAAGCGCCATGCTACACACTTACCCCCGTGTGTTTGCTTTTTTTTACGTTTTTAACAGTATCCATTTGCATAAAGCCAAGAGAACTCAAAGCGACTCTTTTCACCGTGATTCATGTGTCTGTCTTTGACTAAATTAAAGTGGCAGTGCACACTAAAGAGTAGTCACGAAATATTAATCACTGTTAAAATACTCAAGAATATTCGACGTTTGCATGCAGGAGCTCATACAAAGGCTCTTCATCAGAAACCTATAAGAAGAATGTTCTGGAAGCATCA
>SJOL01001577.1:310083-425799 GCA_004794785.1 Opisthorchis felineus | reverse complement strand
GTTTCTCTGTGTGCGCGGCTCAGCCGGAGTTCATTAAACTTGTCTATCAGAATTCCCATATTTTGAGTAAGGAATTCATCAGATCTCACAAACGTGAACAGGCTCACTTGTTCAGCCGTTTAAAGCGTGCATTGGCAGAGCAATGCAAACGGGTAACCTCATATGTCAGCGGTCCGTCGTTCAAACCCCCAAGCAGCCATTGACACTCACTTCTGACGCGCTGTTTATGAGCGATGCTGTGGGATTCTTGCTGTTGATCAAACAACCGAGCATTTTGGGCTTCTTTGATGGCTTTTTTGCAGCAGATGATGTTGACCACCGGTAACGGGTCACGATTTTACATCCAATTTTTGAGTCATCTGTGTCGCGCGTTTCTAGCTACACTGTGTTAGATGTTCATCGATGCGGACTGACGGCGACGGTCTGTTCTGTCGATGTCTGCACAACCTTAGGGGAGTTAAGAATAAACCAGCAGATTGGGAAAATAAATCTGACGAGTCAAGCTTGCTTTCCATTGTTAGTTGGAATAGGCGCGGTTATGCAGTATTACAGATTCGTCTTAGGGTCGATTTTGGTCTCCTCCTGATTTTGTATTTAAACGACTTACTGTCAATGCATTGCCTAGATCGAATAGCGGTAATGAAACGGTGCTTAGCTGTCAGCTAACAGAACTTGCTTCAGGCATCTTGTCCGTTGCAGTTGATATTGTATGGAAAGTCTGCATAATAGGGGGCTGACTAGAACACGTTTAAACGAAGGTTCTGAGAAACCGGAGGGTTGGGAATACTGTTCCATTCTAATGTTTTCACTACATAACACGTAAGTAAAGCATATTGTGAAATTTAGTTTCTTAAAAATTGATAAAAAAATATCCAGCAATTCATAATAGTCAACAGTGTAATGGAGCTTACCTGTCGAGACCAATGGCGACTAAATTTAAGATAGAAGCTGTACAAAATAGCACATCCAACATGACAAACACGTTGCACATTGTGGTCCCAAAGCTCCAGTATCCTCCTGTTGCCTAAATGAAGAACAACAGAAATGTACGTGGAAATATCACAATAACCTCGTAGCAAAGCTTTCGATATTGCAATCGGGGATTTTACTTAATTTTCTGTATATTTATGTAATTAAAACCCTGGACAATAAAACTGCGAGCGTCAATGAGAATCGTTTGGTTTGGCTTGCGCTATTTTGACCCATAACTTTCGCCGACAACTTTTCACTGTTTTTCAGACATACTAACGAGGGATCCCATGTTTCCTACGTAAAGATTGTAACAGAACGTAAACCAGACACAAGAGCAATGCCTACCAAGCTGTGCTAAGAGCCCGGTGATGACAACGCGTCTTATATTATTCCTAATCTGGCCATAGGTTGATCGGAGATCCATCCTAATCTTGAAAAAGATAGTCCAAATATGCGGCCGAATGCTGAACAGGAGGAAAAAGTCACCTGAACTGCAACATTATTGCAATGGCAGAATGTAATCGTGTCCTCTGTATGGTTTCGATATCACATTAAGTTATCTAAAAGCAGGAAGTTTGAAACTCCCAACTAGTTCTTCGTGAGATGCGCTGTTTTGATGATTTCCAATAGGGATAAAACCGATTCTCGGTTTGTCAGCATTAATTAGTGTAATGTACTTGACGAAACTTCAGTTGGACAATATCAAATTTACTGAAAGTGCCAAAAGCTCGATAGGGATCCAAGGAAGGACCAAACGACAGGACCTACTTGCACTGCGTTTGTCTGATTCTTTCCCATTTCTGAAATTATTTCAAAAATTATTCGATCACTGGGACGAAGTTCAGCCGCCTTGCTTGTGTACAACATGTAGGCAAAAATCCAAAACTATATGAAGCGAAAAATCAGCTATATTATCTAACATCAGCACAAGAATATCTCTTGTTTACATTCACACTAATATTATTTGACCAGAATGTCGAATCAAACCGGTCACATTCATGAAGACGGCGTGATCATTATCATCCCCGCTTTGCTGGTCTAGAATTGCTATGCCGTTGTTCAACAAGTCAGAGTTACGAGACAATACCGGGGTTAAAGTGAAGCAGCCATATTGGATGACGTCATATAAAAAGCCATTTGAAGTCCTCAACCAGCCTCGGAGGTTGAAGCCAAAAATCCAGTAGGCACCTGAACATCTTGCAACGTGCATTTTATTCAGACGACGGGTAAGAACATACAAAATTAGGTCGTTTGTATTTATCTGAACAAGCCTCCCATCTTCATGCTGCTATCCTTGTGAGTCCACAAAAAAGAACAGCTCTGGAGTCAACTTTCACACATTTTGGAGCCTATCAACGGTAAAAGTTATATCCTTTGCCACTGTTTAAACTGTGGACCTTCGACACGCGAACTGATTGTATTATCACCACTTTACTAGTGTACACTAGACGTGTCGGAATTGTGTCCTCTGAACAAGTAAACGTTCTCAAGCTAAACGGTCACTGTTTTACCCAAGGATTCAAACGACCAGCCAGTCTGTGTCCTGGTTTTGACTGACTCGAATGTCACGACTTCTGAGTCTGGTAGCCAGGACACCTGAAAATATGCCGCAGCTAATCACAGATTAGTGAAACTTGAAGTCGCAAATCAAACGTTTTTGTTCTTGCTGTTCACCGTGTGCTGTCTTGTTATTCTACGTTCGTAAGCTTGAAATACCAAGTTATTTTCTTTTGAAAGGCCAAGACATGATGCCCAGGGGATGTACACACATGATCACATTTGAGCTATTAGTTGGAAAATAATGTCCAAAGCTGTTATTCCGTTAATACTGTTGTCAAAAATCCGTTCCAAAATAATAATCTATGTGTTGAGTTTAAGCGTTGCCATTCAAAAACCGCCGACTGCGTAGATGACACCCGTCAAGACGGCCACCACTTTCAACTTGCACGGAGTAACTTCCTTTGGTAATAATTTTTTCAACCTCTTAAAATAGTTTAAAGCAATTAATCAAAGTGTCCCACACATCCACGGCTGTAGTGATTTTGATGGAGACAACTGTCGATGCCCTCACAACGGCGTTTCCACAAACGATGTTCATGTCTTTTAGTTCCTATCGCTATATTTCATTTTCGGTACGCAGACGTGCCTACTGTAGGGCCCCTATATGCCCACCTGATGAGTTACGATAAATATTGCCAGCTATCCGTAATATGAACACGTAAATATTAGCTCACATGGAGGATGTAAATTCCGTGGTTGCAATCATTGATAATCGTGAAAATCCCTTTTGTTCCGTTTCCGGCTAGGTGATAAATGCCACTTTCTAGTACGAGCTACTAGACGCAAATCACAGGTCTCTGTATTCTTGATTACGTATTTACTCGTTTGATGTTTTTGTGCATGATACTTGAGTTGTTTTCCAGTAGTATTCACTTATTCAACCAAATCAGGAATCCGCTTTTTCTGATTCATACATTTCGTTTCGTGAAGTTTTATTTTGTGCCTTGGGATAACCACTCTAGTCCTCTGATTCAGTTGTTCGAAGCTGTGGCGTTTTTTCAGTGAAGGTTTTGACTTAAGGTAATGTACTAACCTTGCATACCTGATGTGCTCTGCCAAAGAACATGAAACGCTATCCATTGAGTATTAGCAAGTAAACGCATCAGAAGGAAGCGGTGCATGTGACATTTTGTTCCCATAAGCATGTGTGAGGGTGAGAATTTTCTCTCCGTATGTTGCCTTCATTCGCTTGTTCCCCAACTGAATATTTTACCAGTTAAATTCATATTTGATGTCCTTCATAGTAGATTGAACACACGCCTTGGAATTTCATCCGTTATTACTGCATTTTTCTCCGTGCTTTTCAGTTGTACAAACAAAGATTGCAGAATCTGTTCGACAATATTTAATTCTTGAAGAGTCCGATGGCAGAAAAATGATCAGAACTGGTGTCCGTGCTGTGAATTTTTTTATACCGTTATATACGACTGAATTATGAATGCCAGACGTTTTAGCTTGCCAACGATTCTGTTGCATTTTAAGACTGTTCCGCTTTAATATTAAAACTGAGCATATTGCTCAATTGCGAGGGTTTCTTGGTAAATATTCCATAGCTTTCCTTTATGTTTATTTCTCTTGAAGAAGCAGTCACCTGTCAGATGGCCAGTCGTGGGGAACCCAACTGTATCACCTTACAGAGAGTGTTCAATCCAAATTTGTGTCATGCGTCGGTAAACAACAATCTTCTAATGCTGGCAGAGTTAGTCCAGTGATTCATTACTGGTATGGACTCACGATGACAATTGAGTCAAGACAGGAGGTTAACCTTTCAAACGCCAGTGATTATACTGTAAATTCTACAAATTCGGTAACTTCCTAAGGCTATTCCGAAAACTGTCCAGCAGATTTCAGGCACCCATGGTACCCTAGCCGGAAATTTCTGGCAGGCTGATCAGTCGACCGGCAAACCTAGGACAGCTTCAGAGCTCTCTTTTGAGATGTCAACAAAAACCAATCCAATCGCACAAGCGTGAACAAGTTTTCCTGTTCACACGTAGCAACTCAGGAGCGTCAAGCTTCCGCCGCTGGAGTAGTGATAACATAATTCTCTTGAAAATCACACATCCCGAGTTAGAACCCCGACACTGTCAAGTAGATGTACTGCTAATGAGCTCTAATAAGGGCGAAAAATAAGTCCACTGCTTTCTCTCCTCAGCATAAGCCCATCGGAATAATAGTCCCAGGATAAGGGAAGGACGTTTCGAACGAACGTAGATATAAAGTCCACAAATTTTAGAACCAACTACAATCAATTCAATATCACCGTCTTTGCAAATTCGTCGACAAAATTTCAATGCGTGTAAAAAATTTACTGGTGCTATTTAGTCACGTTTGGTGCACATTGTGCCAGGAATTTCCGAGCTCAGTTGTTCAGATATATATATATATATATAGTTTAAAGATTACAAGTTATACGATGTTTGCCAAAAATGTTTGCGTTTCCATTATTAATTTGTGACATTAATGACATTGGTATTGTTCTCAGGGTCCCAGATAGTTTCATCGTAATTCCTTCGGGATTACACTGTGGTATAAATCTGTCTTGAGTCCCACCTACCATTTTCTACACACAGAGAAACCCTACTGTTATCCTGTCAACATGAGATTAAGGTTGTGAAGAAACAAGGGCCAAGGATCGCGCAAAAAAGAACCCGGATGAGCTGGTGAAATTCGTTCTTTGAGAACGTGCTTCTAAGGATCACGGTGGTAAGATGCAGTGGTTTCAGTTTTAGCTACGCGTCTAAGTTATCGCCACGTATCATCTTGTACATTTGGCTCTTTTACATTTCGTCTCCCAGTTGCAGCTAGTGTACTGTGAGCTGCCGAGAATGACTGTGCTGTGTCTTTGCAATAGTTTGTACACATCAAGAATCTCCGACGTCTTCTTAATCTTTGTTTAGCGTCAGAATACTGTAGTTTCCTGCCGCGATAGGCTAACAAACCCTTAGACCTATATTTCTAAGCCTAAGGGTCTGCATCAGGTAGCCTGTTTTTCTGGCCATCAGACAGACGATCTTTAGAGTGGTTATTTTACGGAGCCACTGGAATTTTATCTTTCAGAACTTGCTATTTTTATTTTGGAAGAGGATTGAATACAGTGGATAGAGGGAATGCACTTTTACGATGATATTGTGGAATTTAACTTTGAAATCTCTATATTTTGTTGGTTTGTTTAAACCCAATGGGCCTTAACGTGTTAGGGAATGCACGAAAGTTTCAGTTACATGTCAGCAAATAAGTAGCTTGTTAAACAGTTCGCGTAATAAAAAAACGAAGACTAACTAACTGGAATTTCAAACAAGTTTGAGTCAGCCAAAATTGCACACACCTGCCACTTGTATGAACTACTACGGATTAAAACATTTAATTCGAGACCATTAAAACAATTTTATTATTTTTACTCCTGATTTTCCTCTCGTTTCTACCGCCACTTAGATAACTTACAGTTGTGCGAAGGTTTCTTTTATGTCCAAGTAATTACAGCAATGCCTTTGAGCTGAAGTGCACAATAAATCTTCCGGAGCTAAAGACTGAGTATCGTTCCGCTCAACTGTCTAGGTAGTTGGCCGGTATTCTCCCGCGTCACCTAGTGCACACACTCCGCTGCGAAGATATTCAACAAAGTTTCTTTTGTTTGGTATATATAGTATAAATACATTTCTCGAAATCCGCAGAACGCTCACCACAAACGCTGCTTGGGCTTCACTGAGGAAGCTTATTTCCCGGCGGACGTGAAAATCTTTGTGTGAGTTGAAAATAAGCTCATAGTCATGATGGAATTGCTGGGCAGGAAAACTGGACGCTGTTGACCGTGGGGGACTTCATCAAGTCTCCGGTTTCACCAGTTGAATCAAACAAGTGAACTCAAAGGTAAACATTTGGTGGGATCGATTTCCTCACTTCTGGGAAAAATGGCTATCTGACTATCCCCAAGTAGGTCAAATCTTTCCGTGGACTGCCTGCGGGTTTTTCGCGACCCCCCATACTACATACATTAATTTCAGGGATAACCTATTTTATTTGAAGTAAAAGTTTATCAAAAATTTTACCGTCAAGCGCAAAGCTAAAAATGGGGTTATCTGAAGGAACGATAGGCCGAATTTCGACCTCGTAACTTAGGGACAAACCTAGAAGCAGTCAGGAAATAGAAGAAAACCGTGAATAGACTGTCCGCTCAAACTCATGGTAAAACAAGTTAGATCGTTTTATAGGTCAAAGGCTGCCGGCGGTTTTGGTGGGACGTCTTTAGCGTAAGAGTAAATTTAGACGGAAAAACATCTTCAAAGCAAGTAGTTTTGCCCTCAGAGTTGTCGTTTGAGCATTTGGATGGATAGAACTCATGGTTTTTTTGGTGAACCTTCATTCAAAGCTATATGAGTCATTTGAACAGGCGGAAAAAATCAGTCGCCTGGGACAACCTTCCTTATAGGAAGCTAGCTAACATGTAATTGTTGATGGTATGACAAGAAGTGGGAGTTTTTTGCATGACGAACGTGAACAGGGTCTAATGATCAGTTTCAGAAAGTAGTCTTTGTTCGACACTGCGTCGTCTGGAAGTTTTTGCATGACAGTGCAGCCGTTTGGGACGGAATTCTTTGATCCCAACGATTCAACCATGTTCTGTTAAGTAAAAAAATACTTGTCGTGATTGATGGTTGGGCCATTTTGATTAAGGCAACAAGTTTGGCGAAATTATTATGCATTTTAGAAAGTTCTGATGACGCATTCGCTTTGTGATGGCAGAAGTTTATATCTCAGCGTTTTTTCTACCGGAAGAGAAGGAGGCAATTTCAGCCACGTCAGTAAACGTGAAAAGAAACCGGACTGGTGCATTGCGGCAGTTTGTGTACCCGCTCCAATGGAGCAATAAAATGCTGTTTCAGTTGATCAACTTACTTTAGCAGTGTCCCCCACTTAATGGTAACATGATTTGTACGAAGTCCTTTGCAAAGCAAATCCAGTCCGACTGCATCAAACAGAAGGTTTTTAAGGGTGGATAAGTGTCCTTATAAAAAGAGGCGTCAAAGTTGTACCGTTTTGCTTCTTCCACCATTTACTCTGTCAGTCGGACGGCCACAAGTTACACCTGAACCCAAAAGCTAAACTAATTCCGCTGACGATCACGTAATTGTATGTATGCTGTATGTATGTATGTATGTATTTATGTATGTATGTATGTATGTATGTATGTATGCATGCTGTTGTCGTTCAGTTGTAGCACCCTTCCGGTGCCAAGCTGCCATGCCACCAGAAGGAAGCACGAGGGCTGGAATACTGCCAGGTGGCCCAAGCCTAGACAGGAAAAGTCGAGAGGCAGTGGTCGAGTTCGAAACACGGACCTTTCGGTCAGTAAATTCGCGTTCTAACCACTTGAGCTATCTCGCCCCAACAGTGTATGCTTCTTCCTGATGTACAACAACAAACACCTACTGTCGGCGTTAATTTACTTCCTCATAACCTCCAGCTTGTCCGTTCTTATCTGTGAAGGAACCTATGATCTTCCCCTGAAATTAAGAAGTATTCTCTCGCAGGGACATTACAGTTACGATCGTTGAAAACTTTCCGATAGCCAAAAATCGGCTTCATTCTTTTTGTGTTCACAAGTAGGCACAGACTTTTCGTCAATTTTATGTTCTACTTGCAACGAAATTTTATGAAATTTGCGGAATGCACTCGTGTGAAACATAATTTGAGTCTTCTGTTGATGTACAGGTGCACGTATTTAGCTAATGTTTCACAATTTGATATTAAGTACAACAAAATTCTGACGGAAAGTTAAGAACTACGCTAAATGGTCCTAAGGAAGTGCGAAGCCGGTCTTAGGCTGCCAAAGAGTTTTCCGTAATAATCTGAGTAGAGTTCTTTCAAGAAATTATGCTGCGATTTCTCAAATATTGCACCAGTTGAAACCCGTGGTGGCATTTGTGCAGCGCATTCAGTTGAGGAATATCATAAACAAGAGATTCAGCTGAGACCGGATGAGCCTTACATTATAAACCAGATAAACGTGCAGAATTCTATTTCGTGAGACGCAAGCAGCTTGGTTGTGTTTTCCACAGAAGTATTGAGAACACTTAATAAACCATGGACAGGTTCACAACGCATGTAATACTTAAATTATTAGCACCAAGTGCATGTTGTGCGCTCGCATAACTGGTTTTCAATCAGGCTAGTTACTGATCGGTAGAAGGTGGGTTTGGAAATTACCAACGTGGCCACCTGATAAACATGTTTGTTCACATAGATATTATTCCAGCAATACGGCGGAATTTAAACAGCACTCTCATTGGAAGAATTTTGGCAAGGTGAGAGCGGGGCGAATTTTAGCTGAGTTTCTGATGGGAAACAAAATTTGTGGAGAAATTTCATCGCGGACTAAACTCACCTGATGAGCCTCGACAAAGACAAAACAAGTACTGAGCTGTCGTGGATGTTCATCATTTTATGAGCAATACAAAGTGACCAAACAGGTCTCTCAAACGTAGCACAAGTTCGATTACAAGCAGCATAAACTGTACACTCGGTTTCCACTAGGACATTTTCCTCTTATCATTTATTCTGCTTGGAAATGACTAACCTCTGAGGTGATCCCAAATCATGATTTCCCCCACTTTTGACTTATTCGGAACAGAATTTGAATAGGAAAGTAAGATTTTACTGCTTTTTGCTTTTAGACGCAGTCGGGAATTGCACAATCCTTGCAATTGTTTTCATTCGCAAAAGTAAACTGTTCAAAGTTAGAACATTGCCGATTCCAGAGAAAGGTCAATTCTTGCAACAGGTTGCATAAACAAACAGACGGTTGAACTACTTCATGTTTATTCACACGTAAAACGAACCTAGCTGACGTCGTTAGGTGCAGGCAGCTTACAGGTCTACCAGCCTGTAGGAGAAATATAAAATTATTGCAAACGTTCCACCAAAAGTGAGTTGCTCAGGGCAACTATTCGTATTGGACTGAGCAGTTCATCGTACGTGGCGGAAAATGAAATCGCGTTATGCTTTGTACACCACCGTTTTTCACATAGCAAAAAAGACGCCGCAGTTACTCTCGATTGCAAGATTACAGTGGGGTGTCCAAGTCAGAGTCATGCTTCATTTTATTAGGGGAAATCTTTTATAGCTGCTCAGCTGGAAGTGTAACAAATCAATTGATTGTGCCAATATTATGTGATTTACTGTAACTTCACTGCTCGTAAAAGAAAAGTGAAATGAGTGGAATTTTTAGCATACCACTAGTGGATGGTTAGTTCTTTGTCACTGTCTGGAAACTCCAAATATATGCAAACGCGAAAAACGTGATGTGGTTAAAAAGGCCATATGAAAAACTAAAAACAAAACTCAAGTTGCCGTATTTTCTTTGCCCGCATTATGTATTCACTTCTTGCCATTTGCACTTCTGACGCTTGAATCGATTGCTGCCGCTGGCTATGGGTGAATACTTATGCATGAAATGCACTCATGTCAAACACCTGTTTGTTCCTCGAAACCTCAACGCAATTCCCACGCATGCCGGACCAGGTGAATAAAAATACCACTGTGTATTCCTTATGTAGAAATGCACACCTGCGTTTGAGATGGTGTCTTTTCTCCGAAAACCTCTCTATAACCTTCGATTTTGCATGCCAGTAAAAAGGTCATTCATATGTTATGGACAAACGACCGTGCGTGTTCCTTAGTTAAAACATGTTTGGTTATGCTTCTCATACGCACAGTGCACGGAAAACTGGTTGTTATGCCAACACTATTAACAAAGGTTGAAAGCGTGGACAGACGAATAGATCGATTAGCGGGAATTTGCATTATGCTTTTGTGACGCAATAACTAAGATTGTATTTCTTATTTTCCCACGCAAGGTTGTAGGGAGATTCACATGACCGCTTTCCGTACTTAGCGATATATCTACAATTACATTAATGAGCTCGATAGTTCCTATGCCAAAACGTTCAATCGCATACAATGTTTGAAACCAAAAAAACGCACTGTGCAATTAATTGACTGTGAATTGTAATTGGGTTGTCGTTTAATTGTTTGTTTACGGTTGTTTCTAAATACTAAAACCAGAATTACGAAAGGTTTTGCTCCGAGCAATGGCGTATACAAATCCGTTCATTTTTTACTGTCGTCTCTTCAGTATATTGATCAGATAAACAATCCAAACGCCATCCACAAGAAGGCAAAATATTACACTGTTTGTTTAGTGTTGTAATTGTTTGCCTAAGACATTCTGCGATTTTTTTCAAAATGGTAGACAAACTAGGAATAAAAATGATATTAATTATCGTTTATCGGCTGGTCTGGAAATTATGACTTTATTTGGCTCTACGCACAGCAGATTACGTCACAATGACGCCAACAAGTCATTCAGAGAGTTCATTTAGAAGAACAATTAACTTTTGTCGCACTTGATTGTGGCAAGTTTCTTCGTATACTGTTTTCATTAGCTTCGTGAACTACTTCGCAGCAGGATTCAGTAAACCACACTCAACTGGCAACTCGCCGTCTAATTGAAAGTCCACAGTATATAGGTTTCTTCATTTGGGTTGGCGTTTAAGTAGTACGAAGTAATTATTTTTAATTTACCTGCCCAAAGGGTAGAAAGCGCAGTGTCCCAGAATAGGCTAGGCACTGCATCAAATAATCGAGGGGCAACCGATCAACGATTGATGCACTAGACAAGCTTTCAGGAAGGACAGGAAGGTGACTATTTGCTCAGATGGGCGCAACCAGAACAAGGAGTTACGCCATAGAAGTTGGCAAAAACGTGTCTCCCATGTCATCAAAGATTATATTCGGTCCTTATTAGGTCCCCACGAAAAAAGTGTTTTGTAAACATATCATCCAGTTTATTGAGTATGTGCTCCTGAACGTCACCCAAATTTCTTCAACGAACACTTTAATAAAGTTTTGACTTGTGATAAATTACATCCCTTCAGAAGCTAAATACTTTAACCGCCAGACAAAACGCAATGTCAGACAAAGGTCAGCATCAAAACCTTCCAAGGTGAGATGAATAACAGGAGATAAAAATAAAGTACCGACTGGACGCACAAACGTTTTAGGATTATGAGATCAGTCACGTTGCCACTAAAGTCCTCCAGCTTGTACCAAAGTAGAACTTATGCTATTCGTTTCAAAGTCTTATGCAGTCGTTTCCAGGTCTTAAATATCTTGGAATTTTGACTTCTCCGCAGCGGCAGTCGCTGACTTATTCAGATATTTTCACCAATGTAGAGTAGTCAGGTTGTTTCATATTATCGCCAGCCACACACTTGTGTTCACTTATGAAATACATTCATGTACCATGAGCAAGGTTCTGAATAAACTACGCGCTAGTCGAAAAAACACCTCCGACTTCTAGCTTAGTGACAGCCCGCCTTCAAACATTCGGCGTGTAATTTTGCTACCAGGAGCCTGAAGCGGCCTACCAGCAGGTTGCACGAATAATCTCTGCCACCCTGACTAAAGGACGTCAATACAAACCTAACGCGCTTAAACAACATAAAACACGTGTAGACGTAATACACTACTCATAGGGTCTCTGAAAATTCTTTAGTAGCCCACGATCGGTTTCGCCATTCTCGAGGCTCATTAGGTGGGCGCAGTCATTGAGTTTCCGTGAACCTTATGTTCAACTTGAACCCAAATTGCACGAAATTAGCTAAGTATACTCATATAAGAACGTCAGAAAAAACATTCAAAAAAGTTAAATTTTCAATTTCGGAATAAAAGCGAATAAATTCTCTTAGAATGTAATAATTGCATGTGTGCTGACAAATATCACATGTACGTTTGACAGAAAGACGGTTAAAACCAGTTTGTTTCAGCACATCCAGTTTTGCTACTCTAGTGTAGGATGTAGCATGGACCTAGTTTCCTAAGGTTACCGTTTTAGTGAAACATTATATCCCATCAATTCACGGGTTTCGAAAAACCTGGCGGGCTTATTTTGCTGTAGTACTCCTCCATCTAGAAAATAGAAACATCTTTGACACACTCCAATGTAATCAAATGCCAAACAAAAATGTCTAGCTTTTGAGACAACTTCGTTTAAAGACAATTTAAAGAGAAACAGTTGGAAATGAAATTTCTCCTAGGATGTGGTTTGCTTATCTTGACAGAGTGTTATGACAATCGTGCAGAATGCACGTCACGTTTACACGGTCCAGTGCATGGAAAAGTGTAAACGACAGTTTTAACTATAAATATCAACCGGAGTTTTGTTGTTAGCTGAAGCAAAGTTGGCTGACTTTGAATAATCCACAAATCAAGTCAAGTTTTTTACGAACGTCCCTTCCCAATGGTTTGATCTCTGTTGTACAACTAAGTGCTTTTTTGACGGTTTTTGAAAAAAACTGCTGCTCCTCGCAAAAAGCCTAGCTCCTCAGCAAAACTAGACAAAGAAAAAGTGGTCTAATGTGCTAAACTTTGTAATTAAAGTGCTTAGCAAGTCTTGACAAGCAAACCTTCGACCGTCTAAATAAACAAGACTTTCAATCCAATAAAACATCTGTCAATTCATCTAAGCCAGAAATACGCAGAGTTAACTCCGATTCTGGTGGAGGATTTTCAGGGGTCGCGCATCCTGGGGTTTTCAGACATACCCAAAGGAAATGGCAACGTTTTCAAAGAAGTTCCTGAAAAAAATTAATATACGAGTATAATGTGGGCCAAGAAGGGATGACTATATGTTTTATGGCTTTGCGACGTCTGTGACTTTTCACAGTTTTCGTAATTGTATTTCGATAAATTATTGTCATATAGAGCCTGTAGATGCACTATGTTAACCCACCTTAGAACGTCACGTAAAAAATTGATTTACTGTCCTGTTACAGTTATTAGCTAATTTTTTGGATTAAAGCTACTTTCTTTGAATACCCGGGTAACCATCAAGCTTCCACAAATCTGTTTTATCCAAGTATGGGCACTGACCAAAATATTTTGCACCGTGATTATCACATTCTACACCCAGATTACCACTTGAAATTGGTTCGCAAAGTTCTCGCTCTCCTGGTTATAGACATCCACTCAAAATATTTTACTCAATTTTTTTATGTATTTACGTTCGTCGCTATAAGCTTTCAGTATTGCTCCCTGGGAAGTATTTAAAATAGAACCAAACCGTCGACGGTGTAAATCTGAAGGGAATTCTTCCACATGCACAATTTTATGATCAGAAGTCACATTACTTCCACTGACTCTCTCAAAATTGGAGAGAACCACTTTATGGGGATATGTTGAGTTATGAGAAATTTTAACAATGGGTGGTAGTTATGACCAGCAGAGTTGAATGCAGCACTGTGCACAGCGATTAAAGTGACGGATTTTTATTATTGATAATTAATACTAGTAATAAAAGATTTTATGAGCTTCTCGCCGGTTTTCAATAGATAAAAGATTAATTTGGACACATTGGATAGCAAGAACACCAAAGGCCACGCGTCATATACGGCACTCCCTTTTCAATTCCTTATTCTTCCGAACATTGAATTGCGTTTTCGGGAGGTTTTTCGAAAGTGCAGCCGAAGTGTCTTCACGGACGTCCGTATTTGTTTGCAACTCATGTAGTCGCTATCCTAAATACGTCTCCCCTGGGGTTGCATCCCAGCGGCTGAAACTTTAATAACCGTCGACTGTTAGGTGAACAGGCAATCTTTTTCAGATTTCTTGTAATTTTCTCCTTTGCTAAGCCCAAGTTGCATGAAGAACCAAAGCTTTTGCTAGCACAGGAGCCCAATGAATGTTATTCATCAGTTTTTAAATATTACACTGCATCAATCAGGTCGAGTTGGCAAAACATTTTTGGAGAGACCATTTTACGAGCACGCCATTAGGTTTCAAATTCGAGGCATTGCTTGGTTGCAAGTTTTGACTGAAGAAATCTGTGAGCTAAACGGGACATAAGCAAGTCCTTTAGCCAATTTCAGAGGGAATCTCAACAGATGAAAAAGGTTCAGTTATCACGCAAAATCTAAATAAATGAGTGCCATCTATATTTCAAACAAAAATCTCTCCAACATTTCCCCGAGCGAGCTTTTTTTAAAATGAAATGTTACATTCGAGGAATTTTGCTTTTCACAGCGTACAACCTGTGTGTTTCGGAAGTCTGTTTTCTTCCATTTTTGTTTGTTCTTTGTGTCCCGCATCTATTCAAGTTACCTGATTTTCAATAGTTCACCGGATCACACCTCCCTGGAATCTCTAAATTGGGTTGACTTCATCTCAATACTGCCAACGCTTGAATAATTTTTTTAGTTCGATAATAATTATTCACTTCCGCAAGCCTGAAGACAGCCCAAGCCTTGATAATCCCTTTACTTGCAGTTTAATTTCCATTGGTAAGAAAACTGTACCAGTTGTTGGCTTGCTGAACTCTGAGTACTTTGAAGAAACGTTCGGTTCCGAAACCAAACCAATGTCAATGAGAACCAAGTAGTTGACCGTTTCGTTTGAAGCTCAGATATCAGTTGCTTTCTGCTTTTACTTATTTTATGACAGCTAGAGTCCAGTAGTAGATTGCAAACTTGCGAATTACCGACTCATTAGCTCACCACTAAAGAGTGATTTCGCTGGTGCGCCCCACACAAATCTTTGTTACTGTCTGGATGGATCAGTTCAGTGCTTTTCTGTGTACCAGAAGGAAAGAATCAGAACCCTGCAGATACAATAGGGATTATGAAATAATATCAAGCTAAACATTCACAGAAAGCTAGTCAAAGATGGCGTTGAAATAAAGCTCTTAATGGATTTAGCTTCCATTCTCCCCAAATTTCTTGAGAGCTCCATTCAGCAATATCACTGATCAGTAGGTTATATGGTTGCCCTTAATTGGAGTTCCAAATGGACAACGTTATATTCCTTTCGCAAACTAAACCAAACTTCTGTGGACAAATTTTTCTAAACTTAGAAAACCGTCATGCAGGCGAAAAGGTTTTCCTTTTTAGCACTATTTACAGTGTGTTTTGTCAAATCTTCAGTTGCCATGAGAAATCCGCTAGAAAATCACTTTTCTTAGTAATAGAACAAAATACTGTGGGAATTACTATGAGAATGTTCATCATGTAGTGGTTGTCTACAAATCTTTCTTGCTCTGCAAACCTCCTTGTCTGCCCCTCTAAGGGTAAGAAAATATGGCCCAGTTCAGCAGCTTCTCAAAAACGGAGTGCACGATACTCCGGCCCGAGCAAGCTGGAGCTTGTTCTTATAGCTTCTGCCAAGGCTGCTACTAGACCTCTTTTAACCAGCTTGCTTTATCAGATTAAAGTGATGATTTTGGCTAATGATTAATAGATATCACGGTTTTCTCCTTAGGGCAGGTCTCTATCCCTCTGTGTAGTGTTGAGATTGTCGTAAGCCTTCAACAGTCCTACATCCGTACGGCTAAACACACCACATGGCAGCTGGATGGCCGCAGTACGGTCACATGAGTGAGGGAAACGCACATACGTTTTATAGTTTTTCTCCCATACGATGATCTCTTACCACATTTTCGGTGTGAACTGCAAGTATTGTCAGTATGATTATTTGATTTATTCAACAGCGAGATTTTTGGCCTCGCAGGAGACTGTCAGCCAGGGTGTGAAACAGCCGTTGGCTTCAGATTCCCCATCCGTTGTAAGCGTATCCTGCATAGCTGAACCATTGCCACATCCACAACTATACTCAAAATATTTGCGTGTGCATCGTGTTTGCTGGATAGAATGAGGTGATTTGCAGCATTTGCCGCTAAATAGGGTCGATTTACATCATTTTTTCTTCGCTAACAGCCTCACAATTGTAAGAATTTCGCCCTGGGTTTGTTCACAATGATTGCAGCAAAGCAGTCTGTGGATCATGGAGACTTACACTAATTTCACTGCAGGAACCCGATATTCCACTGGTGCAGGAAAGGAAACTGTGTGGTCATTTCGGTTCTAAAAGAATGCTCGGGAATTCCGCAAAGATCCTCACCAACGTGGTGAAATCTGAGATATTTTCTCAGTGATAGGACACAATCGTTAGGTGCCAAAGCAATTTTAGCATGAAAAATGTGCCAGGTAGTGTACTGCTTGATATTCCACCTTCAGGTCATGGACTTCGCAAATTGCCAACCAAGGATTATTTCGTCGTTTGACAGAAGGGAGCTCAATAAACTTGAAGGTATTTTGAGTTCTCACAACTACTTGTTGTGGAAGCAAATGCTTAACTTAGCACCCTTTGCTATCTTTCAGCTTCATTTTGGGAAACCGGAAGCAACAGAGTGGTCTCCGTTACACAAAACTGATTATGAAATTTGACCTTATCACCACCCCTCTATACATACTTAGATAACGATTTTAGAAGGAGACTGAAAAGAAAATGCATTTTTAAATTGTTAATTCGCAAAAACACAATTCCAAATCCCGCCACTCATTCCATTCATCACTTCACGCCTTCACCAGATGTTACTTTTCTTAGTATCACAAACGCAATGCAATGTGTGCAGGAGAAAAGCAACGGAACGCTTTTAAACACGTTTTAACCAACAAATGCACACGATCCTTTGTCCGGACGAGCTGTACGGACGAGCTTTTTGTTGCCATTTAAACTCGAGGGTTTTAGAAGACGTTCCCGAAGAAAAGACGCTTCAACCCAGCTACAGGTGTTTATCTTTGCACAAGGATTACACGGTAGTTTTGCAGACTATCTGATGCTGCGAGCGTGGGAATTTCGGTTCGGTAGACAGCGTTTTAACAGACACCTGATGATAAACCATACTTAGGGTGAAAAACGTGCGATTAAATTATTACTCAAGAGCTAAATATTAACTGCTTCATACATTAGTTTTAAATAGGTGTTCTACGTATGAAAGCTCCAGTAGATTGGTATCTTATTTTGCATGAAGTATATTCTGGCATATGATGAAAATTTTACGCTTGAAAATAAAAACAGCTATCCGTTCATGTTGAATTTTAACCCATATGACAAACTGCGCGTGACTTGTACCAGAAAATAACACAGAGAGTGATGCAACCTCAAAATGTCCCATGAAAACGTGTTGGTTCCAATGTACCTTTTTGTCCAAAATGACCAATATTTTGTCTTTGGGTAAGCAATGCTTCTAATAGTTACGTGTTGTTAGAACGTAAGCGGACGACAAAAAAAGTTACATTTCAGGTACAGTTGAATAGGAATGTGGTGAATGTCATTCGTAGTGTCCAGATTTTATCCCCACCAGAGGGGCACATTGTACCTGCACTGCTGCTGTCATTCACCTGATATTACCCACAGCGATTTGCAAGCATTGAAATGGGGCAACATTTCTTGGGTAAACTGTGTTCTCCGAGAACAGTTTACGTCATCTAACCACCAAAGGTTCGGTAGGCATTTTTTCTCCCAAAGATTTATCTTTCTATCGGTTAGTTTTGCGCACCGGGGTTGGTGTTAGTTAAAGAAATCACCTCAGATATCAGATCTTGATTGGTAGGAAATGAACTGGTTTTTGACAAATTAATTTGATAGACTGTGCACAGTATGACCAGTTCTGTCGGACAGATTTTTAATCAGCGAAAACTTACATTTCCCGGTATCAAGTGTTCGAAAGTAAGTGAGTGAACGTGTCTTTGCAGGGGGGACAACAGGATGTATATAGATTAAACCGACTTTAGCTTGGTACGCAAACGAACACTTGATGTTACATGAATTGTATTCACTTATACTCACAAGCACGTTTAAGTAGAGGGCGACGGCAATGGCTGTAATCTCTAGAATAGCAAGCAGTATTCTACCATCAAAAATTTATTCACTCCTTACTTCACCATTTTTTAGCATCCGGAATTCAGCTGACGTCATGAAATGCCATTACCACATAGTTTGAGCTTACAAACCACCACCATACTTGATCTGGAAGATAAACCACAATGTAACAATATCATATACACGCTATGTCTTTTTGTTTGGTTATTCGGTCACCGAGGCGATGGCTGAAATGTTCTTTTCGGCCTTCACTACGTTCGGCAAATAGCTGAATCCAATAGAATACGTTACATTGAGTCACGCACTGTTTTTGCTGCCGGTGTTTGCAAAATCTTATCCTTCCCCATTCAGAATGCTGAAAATATATTTTGCGATCACGTAACAAAGTTAGTTCGGTTTGTTTTATGGGGATTCAATCTTCCGACTCTCTCTCTCTCTCTGTGTGTAGCGCTCTGTCGCGATTCAGAGTAGCTGCTGGAATGAGCAAAGCTCAGAAATCGGAGCATTTGGTTCTTTTGAAGGGAACATTGCGGCACTTTTACACTCAGCCGAAAATGTTAAGTGATTATGCATAATAACGACCGAACAGTAGATCTATTTGAAATGCCTATGCGTGGGACAACTAAACGGCAGAGAAAACGATATTTAGTTGGCCTCTTGTTTTAGACCATTGCTGCAGGCAAGTTAAATAAAGAAGAGGTTGGTTGTTGGTGCCTGTGGCAATGGTTGAATAGGTTTTACAGTGCTATCAGCTTTTGGCAAGCTGGCTTCTTGCTCACTTTCAATCTAAGTTCGTTCAAGGTGTATTTGTCACCATCAGCACCAAGTAGTTATGGTTCTAGATCGCCTCTAGTAAACTAAGGCCTTGTTCTTTGTGAACAACCAGTTTGAAGGTGTGACACAAATTTTATCGTGCAATGTTCATTCTTCAGCCTTATCGCAGAATCATCAGTGACGCATCGACGGCGTTAATATAGTCATTTATTGTGAAGCTAAACTGCATGCATTTGCAGATACACAAAAAATGCATGCATGTATGAATTCAAGTAACGTTTTATTATGTTTGTTATGTTCTGAGTGAGGTCTATATGCTTTCTGTGACCGTATTTACCAAATTGTTTCGTAACTGTTCCCAAAAAATTGAATGCATTCGAATCGAAGCTCGCCGGAGTGTAACCACGGGGGTAAATTTACTGGCTATCCTCAGTTTTCCTCGTCGTGTTATCCGAGTCGAAACCATGGCAACCGTCATGCCTAGAAGAGACACTAGACAGATGATTACTTTATCCGATGGAACATCAAAACAGTGCAGCCGCTGCCACCGCCTCCTCCTGGTGTATTCACTTCCTCGTAGTTCAACACCTTACCAGAGGTGATATCATATACAGCCTTGTTTAAAATATCCACATAGCTTGATTAAATTTCAAATATGTTTGCCTGATTTGGGAGTGGCATCCCGAATTCTGATGAATAGAAATGCTTGTTATGAGCTACACCTTCTTTTCACAAACTCTGTGCGGTTACCAACGGGTTTTGAGAAGTACAAAATTTTCCGTTTTGGTTGGAAATATCTGACAATCGGACGTACATCAGATCAACGTCTGACTGATGTATTATTTAATACGATCTGAAGTGTAGTTACCTCGAAGCGCAAATACTATCAGTATGAATGAACACACAATCCGAAAAATGTTGAACAGACTTACTAAACTCTTCATTACATGACAGACATTTTCCAAGTACACACCAGAAAATTCTGCTCATCGTCAAACTAATGGTAATTACGACCTCGACAAATACACTCATTTACAAATCAATTTGGTTCTCACGGGAGACTTAACTGAATTACTCGTTTATGTTAATCTTTGACTGGATGTGCTGTACAAAAGCCGCCTCATGTTTTAGTGATATTCGAGATATCCTAAAGGAAACTACTCACAAGGTTGCCGAAATCGCTTCGGCAGCCCGAAGAGGCTGCCCTTCTTGGGTCTGTCGAAGAGTTTTCAGCAACCTTATGAGCAGTTTCTCTTATGATAATTACGGTCCTTTATTTCTGGCACGTGTGGTGTATTTGTGGCAAATCAGCTGTTATTTTCAAAAGTTTTACGAGCAGCATGAAACTCGGTAGCCAAGCGGTCAGCGACACTCCAGAAGCTTAAGTCTACCCCACCTCAGAATTTTTTGCCGTTCCGCGAATAGCCTGTATACTTGGGCCCAATCCCTAAGCCTACAAAAGTACTCTCAGCTATATACAAGCTTACGCCAATCAACTCTTGGCATTGGGATGACTTACTGTGCTCTTCGACGTACCGAAATCTATGAATGCTGTTCACTGTCAAGTAGAATCACTTTGACGTTGTCTGTATCAATTGTGCCAACCGTGCTCTTCATTCTACAGAACATTCACGCGCTGTCGCAAACCAAAATGACAACTCACTGGCACACAACGGAATAAACAAATTACATCAACTCTTAACTAATTCACTTTCATCTTCTACAATAGTGGATGCGGTGCTACTTTATTTCAACCAGAACTTCATTGGATCTCCTGAAAAAAAGAGCTCGTTCTCTTTTTCAGGAGATCCTTGAAAAATTGCCTTTCTTCTGCACATCTCATTATAACTGACGGAAGACATGTAGTGTGATGTGTTAGCATTTCTTTTAACCCTTCGAATGCGGACGTAAGTCATTTAAGTACCCAGTCAGAGCACAATGAAACTGCAGTTTATTAGCTCACAATATTAAAGTACATTGTGTTTGTGATGACAACATACCCCGGAAAATCAAGACCAATCGGAACCGAAGCAACGTAACCATCTGGTTTTTCGACCAAAAGGGAGCACTAAAATGAAGTCCAACACAGGCCTTATAATTTCGCCAGTTCACCTCACTAAAGTGGACAATGTGTCAGAAGTTCCGCCCATTTTCTACTGTATGTTCCGGCTCTTGGGGGCTGGCATGACAAAAGTTTAAAGTAATATCAACTGCTTTTTACCAAGCGAGACTTCTTGCCTCCCACAAATCTGCTGCCATATCTGTTTGGCCAGTTCAATGGAAATTTTGTTTAGTCTTTCGCCTTGGTCCCTTCCAGACGCTACTACTGGCACGAGTCAATTTATACTTTAGTATTCTTCCTCGCACAGTCTGGTCTTCAGGTGGTGTAAGATTAGAATAACGGGATTTAGCTAATGCGACGCGAATAAGTTGTATCATTGGAGAAGAGAATGTTTCATAGCATGCACGGTTTTAACTCAAACTCATCATTCGAGGAATCAGTTACCGTGCGGCTTCCGTGATTTAACGATGAGTGGTACTATGTCTTGTCTATGTGGGAGGCAATCACACTACTGACTGGCTGCTCAAGGCCAAATGGTTAAGCGTTTGAGCATCGGTGGACATGACGCGGGTTCAGATCTCCCTGAGTTTGTGGAGTTGCGCACTGCTGATGATTTCCATTGAGAATGAAACAGCTGTACAGTGCTTCTGGGATCTCCAAAACAGTTTTGCTTTCGCCGGCCAGATGAAACCTCTGCTAAAGATTTTAGCTTAACCCGTAAACGAATTATAATGGTTACTCCCCCTAAAAAAGAATGCTTTAAGTGCCTTGAGCCTTGGACTGAACGTTCGGTAGAACGTTTCATTAATCTTTGGTACTCAAAAGACCAGTCATTTTCCTGTTGCGCCAGGTATCTTGTTTCTTGTTTTTCTTGCTCAAAAAGCATTACACTAAATGGCAATCGGGAGCGGTTTAGAGGATAATGTATGTCCACAATTTAGAAAGAGGTGTCATATCCACAGTTTCTCTCTTCTGAAGCATCTGATTGCAAAGCTTGGGTCTGAGCAGACGACCTCGGGTATGAAAACCTTTTCCTCAGCAACTGGTTGATTATTCATCCTTGATGGCTCAGTCTGTGCCGATTCCGCCATAGACACCTAGTACACCTGTTTTCGGGTAGACTTACAGATAAAAGTCCAAATATCACTAAGGTGCTGCGGATTATCAGATCAGATTATGCCATCGGCTTATTTTGCATACTGTCATGTTTTGAGCCAGATGACATAATTTTTGTAGCCCCACAAGCATCTGATGGCTTGCGAGGTGGCATGACGTAGTGTCATATGACTAGACGTCATGTCAACAGCTTCCGTAAGTAAGTCGTATCTGCTGGATTAAGGCAGAGGTGACGTTTTCGTCAAGCAGCGCACACCACCTTCTTTGATAGTGTTAGACCGTCTGGCCCAAATCTTGCGGAAGAAGAAAAAGTTCATGAAATTTCCGATTACCACACACCATTCTTCTGGGGTTGAGTACGGAAACACGCCAGTTTTCGCCTTAGAGTTACTCGAAGGAAATGATCAAACTAAATTGAAAAAATGCCATATATTGTATGTCCATTTGTTTGCTATTTTTACTTAAAGATTCTCCCCGTACAAATATTTTGCAAGCACTTGCTTTCCATTTGTATTGGGTAATAATTTTTTATTTCGTTAAAAAAAAATAAAACTGACTGCACACAATGAAAGTAATGTATCTAAACTCTTAGTCCAAACTGTATTATCAGGTGATAATTGTCAGCGCCCAAGAAACGATCCAAAATAGTGCTCAGTTGGATCTCCAAACATATTTAACTTAAGCGTTTGAGTGTAGGTATTCTGTTTGTCTTTTTTAATGTGGCTTGATGTATTCTGTTTACATTTATTCCCCGAGAAATAAAAAGTTCAAAAAACTCTGAATTACAAGCATGTACTGGGATTTTGATTGTTTTGTGTGTACACTGAAACATTTCTATAACCTTGGAGTTTCACATTACTTCGGTTGACCTAAAGATAAAAAGGTGGGACAAATATTGCAAATAAATACTGCCAACCTGGAAGCAAGCTACGACCGGGACAATTACAAAGCAATAAAGCTTTGCCACCCACGGAGCTTCGGACGTAGTTACGGTAAAAAAAGTGCAGTTCTAATGAATCAAAGGCGAACGACTCTAATGTAGAGAGCAGTCATGCAGCTGTCCAAAAAAATACTTAATGCTTAGCTAAATCGGTCATGGATGAAGATGGGTCCAGGCTAATATACTTGGGATGCAAGCGCTTTGAATTTGTTCCTTGATATTAACACAGGGGAATTTACAGACGTCAATTTTTTTGAATAATATGATTTTTAGATAGAAGACATTTTCGGAGTGGTCTGGGACTACCCAGGAAACAGCCAGAAGTTGAAAAGCGACTGACAAACCTTGATAATCTTAGTTATGGCTTGACATCTTTATTCAGTGCTCTGTACAAACGTCTTAGTCATCCCAAACCCTAAGTCACTCATCATGCGATGTAAGGAAACGGAACTCCACGTTAGGCCGCGGCAATTCCACCGTTATTTCAACGTTTGAATTTCTATGAAATGAAACGGACAACAATAGATCATTGGTACATTTTAGATTGAACTGACCCAATCGAGACAAAACTGTGTATTCATAAAACTGTTCCATAACCCTGTGAAGAATTACAACGATTTTGGTGAAAAATGGAGACATTCTGGTAGTTTGATATCGCTCACTGCTGACCTTTAAGTGGTTCATTTGAAGACTTTGATGAGTTGGATGCGTCCAATAAATTAAAATACTGCCTAAGCTAGGAGGACAACAGTAAGTGGTAAAATGTTTCCTTGGCCAAAATGGTGTGCTGTCTCTATAGTCTATCCAATTTGCGAATTATCTTCAATACCAGGAATCCCATGACCGGGAATTTTGCATGCTGGTTTTAATAGTGATGATGAATTGTCGCATTTATATGTGTGAACTTTAGTGAGAAGGGAGATACGGTAGAAAACCTTAGACCGGTTAGCTGATGCAAGAAGACCTCTGTCTTTGGTGTCACGTGTAAAACCAAATAAGCTGCAATCAGAATCCGAATACTGACGATGTAGACTTGCTGGTAAATTAAGATGGTCATAGCGGGAGACCCAACCGAGACTCAGTCGAATCCCACGTCCATGATACTCTCCAAATGACTTTGCAGAGCAAATGGCGTATCCCATGTCCACTGGCACGATAGTACAGATATAACAGTAAATTTTTTTTGAGATACTGACTGTGAAAATACGTCCACATCGTCAGCTGCGTACAGTTTGGTGTTAAATGTTGAGGTCGATGGAAGCTTGGGAAAAATACAAACCTGTTGGGTCCCAAAAGCGACAAAACCCCTAGTGCACTGTGTGGGAGCTTTCAACAACCTCATGAGTAGAGTTTTTATCAAGAAGCCACATTTTTAGGCATATTGATACTACATTCGCAGGTGGAGTCAGTCTACGATGAGCAACAAGAGACTACCATAGGGCTGTTTGCTCCAGTCGGAACTCACAGATCCTAATTTACTATAAATATTGTAATGCTTAAGTATGCTATCTTGCCAGAAGTTGCTGATCAGCTGCGTCGGACATCTGCTGGAACCAAGTATCGCCCTCCGACTGTGTCCGGGTTGCATTAGCACATCAGACAACGGAGTGAAAATATATACTTTTAGTTGTCCAAACTGTTGTGAACTATTCCTGAGGAAAGACCATAAGTTACGGAATGGTTTGGATACGTCGCACAAGTACAGCGTTCTAATCCCGCTTTTCCAACTCCACCCTCGTGTACGTATAAAATGTAAAAATGGCCGAGGGTCGCTCCACCAGTGTAGGCGTTGGTTAAGTTGACAAAAACCCATGCCAAAATTATTACAAAGTGATGATTGATCGTCTCTCTTCAAACCAAGACTTTTATTAGAGTTGAATTTCACATTAGGCACTGCAAATTTAGATAAGAATGCATCGGTTGTGAAACCCTTTTACTACGGACTCTGTGCGCCCGGAGACCGGGACACCATCCAAATAAGCTCACGTTAAGAAGCTGAACCACGAGTCATGTGAACGCAAGTCAACCATCACTACCAAACACAGTTCCACTACGAAGTTTTCTCTGAATCCGAATGGCTTGTCCAACAAAAAGTGCAATTCTCTGATAAACAAAAAAATACTATCGTATTATTATGAGCTGAGGCACGGATTCCAGCAAGTCCATTCTCACTAACGAATCATTTTCAACTGCACACCAATTAGACCTACACGAAATGTGTGATGACCCAAGCTGATTTGCTTCCGATTAAGTTCACCAAATGTGTAAATTAGTTCAGTGTAGAACGCATTCAATTTTGTGAATTTAGCAAAAAAAACACGTCATGTAAACAGGTAATCGACAGTAAAGTTTCGTAAAGATTTATATCAGTTGTTGGCTCTTTTCCAGGCGATTTCGAATAGCAAGCGCATATAATTCTGTTGTACCCTAAACGCACACCTCATACAAATAAATAACTACAAATGACCCCGTAGGAATTCTTTCAAATGTTACCCATGTTTTGCTTGCTCCCTTATTTGTAGACAAAGAAATCAATCATGCTATTTCTTGGTGATATACACACGTCTCCTGTTCGACAAGATTGGGCACATTTAGCATGGCATATCAAATTGATCTGCCAGAAAATAGTCCACTTATTACTAATCGGGATCGCATGTCTGACGTGATTGCTGTAATTGACACCAAAGCCGGAACGCAAAACAAACCGAAAGAGAGACAAATGTTTGAGAGAAAAAATGCCGACCGAACCTTTGAAGATTAGATGACGTAAATTGCCCTCGGAAGAGCAGTCTATCCAATAAATTGTGCCCCAGTTCTTCACTAGTTGCAAATCGCTTTGGGTAATGTCGATTGACTGAACATGAGCGGTGCATGTACAGTGTGCCCCTCTGGTACGGAAAATATCTAGACCCTACACATTCCTTTCCAGCGGTACCTGAAAAAGCTTTTTTTATCTGTCGTCCGTTCATGTTCATTCATAGGTTGACACAATTATCAGTGGCATTTCTTACCCAAGGACAAAATACTGGCTATTTTGATCAAAAAAGCACACCATGGCCAGGACGCTCACATGAGACTTTTGGCGGATGCGTCACTGTGTCAGCTTTGGTGGAAATCACAGGCAGTCTGACATGTGGGTCAGTCTTATTGAGCTCCTTGGATTATCGTCGACATGACCTACATCTTTTTGGGTTTTGAAAGCAATCGCCTGAGTGTATCCTGGCTTAGTACAAACCGTTTGAAATCACATGTTAAATTATTTCGTTAAGGACAAAAATAGGAACTGTTCCGTTTATTATGCAATTATTGATATTTACTGGATTAAAAGTTAAGCAGCAGGTTTCCTTGGGTGTCTGTATATGGTAGTCAATCATTTGTATTGTTCATCGCTGACTTTTGTACCATCTCTTGTATTCACTAGGTCAATGGCCACCTTCGGCCTTACTACGTCGTTTTTTCATCGCATTTTTCCATGTTTCTGCTCAGGCTCAGTTTCAAATCTCCAGTGCTTTTCCGGTGTCCGGCTCATCAATCTATCTATTTTTCATTCGCAACAGCACCACAATTCTTCTCAGTACGCACCTAATCTTGAGCACGGTGTGAAGCCTTTCAGTTGCTGTCTGGTCACTGTTTTGGTCGTTTTTTACCAGTCCCTGAGACAACCATATCGCTGTGTAAATATAACTATGCACACTGCGAAAAAATCAGCCTGTTTTTTTAGAACAGGCAAAATATCCCCAATATACTGGTTGGAACTTGGATAGAGCTGCGTCGTTTAGTCCGATCATCAGTTGGTGCGATAACAAACCTCGTTGTCTGGTGAATACCTACCGGTCAAAAATTCTTTCTTGGGTTATTGGTACTTTTATAAGTCAATGCTTTTATATAAGCTAATGCTTAATAATGACAGATATGATGAATGCAAGACTAGATTTTCAGAACAGTAAACTTAATGGAAATTCCAAGATGTTTTGAGGCCAACAAACACAAACTGTTGTGGTATGATAGGTCGCAGGGTAAATTTGAAATAAGGCCACTTCAAACATAATTCAAGACTGTATGCATTATTTAAATGAAATGGATTAGTCATTTGACCAGATAATCTCCGCGATACAAGCAAACTGAAGTGCGTTTCTTTGCATTTTTAGTAGGTCAAACAGCAAAAAACGATAACCGACAGCCTGCAATATTTAGTCTGCAGACTATAACTTATGGAAATAATCGAATGTTTGTGGCCAATGAAGACCCTGCTCCAGTTGGGAAAACAGCATCGTTTCTTCATTAAGGGGAATCATCAAAACAGTTTTACTACCTGAATCATAAATGTTTAGTTTGACCGGAGTACTTTCATCGCCCTTTTTGTTTACTCCCTTGTATCTGTTGGACTTTTTTCCTTGTTTTGGTATATGAGAAGGTCTGGATTTTTTTCCAGTGAGCATTTTGTTCCATAAATGATGTCGGTTGACGACGGAAAGCCAACAGGAACCGCAGGATTGTTTCACCTTCATTACAATTTGTCAGCAGTGCGTATATTTCCAGTTAGTGCTCCCGACGAAAGTTAAAAAACAATTTACTCCTGGTTAGCATAAAATTTCTGTGAAGCGATGCGAAGAAAATCAAGTTTTAAAAGGAAATGTTCACCCCAAACTGATGTTGACAGAGCAACTTAGTACTACGACGTTCCACATGAAGCTCTTTTGGGGCTAGTTCATTCCATTTTCGACCAGCTAAGCAATTTGATATTATGGAAGTTTCTAGCCAAAGCGAATCTCAAGGCTGCGATCAAACAAACCGGCGGCATTTCCTCTTCTAACGCCGTCCTTTTTCCTAGCATATGAGAATTTAATAGGATGTTGCTCGATATCTATCTCTAACAATGCCACAGACCTTGAAATGCTGAACTCTAAAAAAGTTTGCAATTTTCTGAATTGTCTATCATTGTGAAACATAGAGACAAAAACATCCGTGGCTGCGGAATTAGTCCGTAGTTCTTTCACGGGTTGAAAAAATAATGCGCAATCCATATTTCCTGGAATCTGATTAGCACATTTCACGTCCTTGCTTGTTCCGGACTGAAAAATTATTTTACCGCATCGAGTGAGCGGAAAGTGGTCAGTGCATGCAATATTCTCATTGTTTTTTCTTCATATTTTTGAACAGCAAACCGCGCCATCCGACTTTCGTTTAAGCTCACTGAATATGGTGAACATCTTGTTGAATTACTGAAGCGTGACGTTTGCATTATAAAATAAGCCGAATGTTTTGTATAAAAGCTAGTTACAGCAAAATGGCAGTAAATTCATCACCAGATGTGGCACTATGGTTTATTGTATAAATTTTCATCGAAATATATGAACGCCTTTATGAGAATCTCAAAAATGGTAAATCCCTTGTTGCAGGTTTTTGATAGTCTATTGAAAATGTCACTGCAATGAGAACAAAACGTTTGATGAAAGCTGTGTGGCACCTTTGGCCCTGGTAAAAGTTCACATTTTTCTAGCTGGTTACTTAGTAGTACACTTTTGCTAAAGAACGGTGTTGGCGTAGTGTTAATGAGATGAGGGCATACAAAACTCCTTCTCCTTTATACTTGCATTTAGTGCAACTAAAAGGTTGTCTTCCTGCCGCAGTTTTTGGCGTAAACTGACACAATCCTTTTGAGTAAGCCAATGACGTTGTGTCCTACCAAAATGGTAAATGATGGGTTGCCTAATTTTTCCGAGTCGTTTATGCTTTTTTCGTGCATTTCTGGGTTGTTACCGGAACAGAAGGTTGGATAAGAATCCGTGTGCGATCCGAGACCTTTCAGAAGTTTCTTCTGCCATATTTATCAGAAACGTGATAAGCTAGTGCCATTTATTAGGCGCATGTTTTGGTTCTGTTGATCCAATATTGTGTCATAATTTGGATATAAATGGTTACCGTTTTTGCCTTCTTCAAAACAACTGATAATCTTGGGGTTGCTAGCATCCGCGTTAATGGATTAACTTTATTTATCGAATATCGGCAACCATCCTGAGTTGTATTACAGGTGAATATCACAGCAGGGCTCAGTAACATAGCATGTCATGTCACTGGATCGGCCAGGATGCATAGCGCTGCAACGTGAAACGTGCCTCAGCAGCGAAAATATAAGGAGGATGAGTGACTTGGCGGAAGCTTCGGAAGTAAGGTTGTCGGAACCAGCTTGTCATTTGATGAATATGCGGACAAAGTCCAGTAATGTTTTGGCCACTCTGCGACGTGGAATTCGTCTGCTTTTATACTCCACATACACGCATGCATATGTCTGAACACAGTCATTTTGAACTTTGAAATTCATCAGGTATGCTACCTATGTGTTGCACACAAATTTACACCATTCTGGTTGCTGCATGTCAACCAAGCAATGGCTACTAATGAACTATTTCTGGAATCCAAAATAACAACGTTAAAGCCCAAAACGAACTGTTTGAGAGAGGGTACGTTTCAGTCCATCTTAAATAAGCTCAAATAAAAATATTGCTCTTTTGTTCGTTTTAGCATTTAGAATAAAGTCCAATATACCAGAACTCTTCGTGCATTGGTTACCTGAATGCTTTAAAAAGAGATTTAAATAGCATACTCCAAGCAAGTACATGCGTGACTGTATTTGCTGATTGGGAAGAATACGAACTGTTTCCTTCAAAACTGAATGCTTCGTTGTGTCATAGCTGACTAATCAAATATGCTAGATTTTATCGCCAAAATGGTAAATTCACCAATTAGAAACTACTTGATTGCTCATGAGTTCAATTGGTAGAAAATGATTTTCGGCAGTAATTTAAGTGGAACCAAGTAATATCTTGCAAGGTTTATCTAGAATACCTTTAGGGAGTAGTGTATCGCATACTGAGAATTCATGGCGCCAGAATTTAAGTAAGGCCAACATTTTTCCGAAAGCATCTTGTTGATACTTGAATAAAACTAACATGAAACAAGGCCTTATTGACTTTCGCACGCCCTCGAATTTTTGCACACGGTAAGTTGTGTTTGCTGTTGCGTTTTTTTCATTTAGCTCCGTCATTGATTGCTCTTCTGTGAAGGCCAAGTTTAGGGAACTATAGCTTCAAACCAGGACATTTCAACGAAAAGGTCTAGGATCACTGAGATATTGTGTATCGTCAAAAAGCAACAAATGGTGAAGAATCACACGAAAACGCTCTGTTATAGTTAAAGAGCGGCTAGCTTTTAGTGCGTGCGCATGATACAACACGTTTTATGAATAGCACCCGAATAAAATACGTACAAAATTTAAGTACCAAATCATAAGCCAAAGGATGCATATATTTTGTTGCTCACTTCAATCCAGGTGGCCAGTGGCATCACCAAAACTGCCAAGATTATATCCGCAGTGGCAAGACTCACAATAAACCAGTTTGTGGCGTTTCGTAAAGAGCGTTCTCGAACCACACTGAGAACAACTAGCGAGTTGCCGAATAACGTAAGCACGGGAAACAGCAATAAACCAAAGCACCAGTAACGTAAGTTGATTTCGGGCTTGCCTGGCACGGCAATTGTGTTTCCCGATATTGAATGGTGTAAAGTAAAATCCGCGGTTGTCATATTATCCCCTTACTATGAATTTCGTTTCGTGATACGACTGTTTGTAGTATATTTGGTGACATTTTTCTCTGGTGCATGGAGTTTGCTAACACTAGCTATATATATCCGGTTCGACCAATCCAAATTTCTCTGGATATTTTACAGCCAATCAAGACTAAACCAGAGTGTAAAGCTGATACGTCTGTTCTAGTATGTTATAACTAGCTGCATTGAAGAAGCCACAACTCAGTGAAACCTACTTATACACAACATCCCCTGGTGTGTAAATTTGTAACTATCTGCATATATTTTACAGACAGACATTCTTCAAAAATCTCCCTTTAACTTATTTCTCCCTAATGCAGTAACGAGTTGTATGTGTGGTAGGTGAGCCTCAAGTGATATCGCATTGCAAAGGTGAAAGCCACCTCAGGTGGGCAACGGGAAATCACTGTAGAGAGTTAAACGTAAGCGCGCATCTTACGACTTTATAAGGCAGACCAAACCCGCAAACTTTCTGTAGGAATGTAGCAACCACACCACCAGGTTACTTGCAGCTGAGCTGTACTGTGGTGAACTTTCACTTAAGACAAATATTTGCCCCATATACTTCAAGAATCTGCTACAAGTTACTAATTTTTGAAAGAATGCATGATATTTGCTTTGCTCTGGACGTTTATTTTTCTCTTAAATTTGGAAACGCTGTTTGCTTTGTCCTCCCGTGATAAAAAAATGCAACCACCATATGGATAAAAGCATTTTTGAATAGTACTTTAAAAACGCGATCACAGGTCATACATTTTCTCTTGCAGACCACTAGGCAGAGGCAATCACTCTTGTCTGACCCATTTAGGCTTTTTGTCGAATAGTTCCAACGACATATCAAGTAATAATTCAATCCAAGATTTTTGAAGTAACGATTAACCAGTTAGTCATATCTGAAGGCATACTTCTAGCACTTTTAACTTGAGGAGTTTGTTATACTGTTTACAGTGTGTTTCTACGCTTTTTCAGAGCAATGCTGTAGTGCACGTCATCAGGAACCCGGATACTCAGAAGATGGCGGAGTTGTGTGATGACCAACCTCTCTCAGAATTTCGATCCGGTATACTTCCTATCCGGAAACAGAAAGGCGAATACTATTAGAATCTAGAGCAATCTGACAGAATGCAGGTTCTCTGTGTTAGACAAATGGCCAAACCGAGCTTTCTCAGCCAACTCTCCAGGAATTAACTGGGGAATTTTGTTCGAAATTTCTCTGCTGTGATTGCAATATAGCGATTTAGATAATCAAAGATTTACTTTAGAAAATGAACATGAACTGAAGAAGGCTGTTTTTGCAAGCGGTATTTGGCACATTTCTCTGTGAATCATCAAAAATGGCAAACCACACGGAAATGGCCCATTCATCTCACCCGGGTGCCTCGGTTAGGTCCACTTACGTTAATCCATTTGCCTAGAATAGGTAGATTTGTGCAGGCGTCTGGTGATCTGACAACTGTTGGTCGGAGCAATCAGGTCACCTAGCTCCTACAAGGTACAATGAATTACGACCACGAATAACTTAGAGCGTAATCTTCAGCTGTCAATCTACACAACCAGTCAGTGAAGTCCAGACAAATAATCCCCTAGGCGTCCTTCACTACTGGACAGTAAAACGCCATTACCTTTAAACACTGTATTTGTTCATGCTGCGCATTATCCTTTACAAAAACGGACACCCTAAAATGTTAGACGTAATCACTAGACGTTCTTCTGCCATTATCTGACTGCTTCGACATTTCAAACGTTATTGAACAATAAAAATCCAGCAGGAAGCAATAGTGAGTGTTGTTTCTCTAAGATGGTTTATATTTTTACATAATGTAATGGAGATTTGTCCTACAGCCGAAAGGCCGGCTATGACAGAGGGCAACTATTATTTCGTCATCTGGAAATGTCTAAGTTATTCTAGAATTTTCAAGAGACTACGTACCACAGTGGCCATTTTGGCTTACCTTCTATTAAGGAGAGTACAACACGCCACTCGCTCTGCTCGTCTAACTTGCAATAACGTAGCCGCGCTTCGAAAGTTCAGCCAAGGTTTCCTGGCAAACTCATTTCAAACCGTTAATTCAGGTCCCCGTAAGGAAGCCAGTTTTTCAATTGAAACGCATAGTTGTGGAAAACTAGAAAATGTCAAAATGGCTTCAATCAACTCGTATGTGTCCTATTCATCTCACCAAGACCGTCTGGATATTTTGTATTCCTTGTATTGCGTAATAAGGCCTAAGCTTGTCAGATGTCTCAATTATTTTTGCAACATTTGTTCACGCAAATGTGTGCGTCCCCAAATCATTTCAAACCACCAGTACAGTCAAACCGATTGTTTATCTCTTTGTCTGTCAATGCTTTGGACTTTTAGTGTTTTCCTAAGAGCGAAAGATTACTTGTGCTCACGTCTGTAAGTGGTGCATCGTGTTTGGGTGGAGTAGATTAACCCTACAGCACTCAGAGAGAGAGAGAGAGAGTTGCAGTACGAATCGAAACCCAATTAGTTGATTAAATGTTGTCACTATTTGTGAATGGTCCCTTGACAACAACTGCCTCTGAACAGAGAAAACAGCTAGTTACAAACCACATTTATTTGGTGCATCTGAATTGCTCGGCTAATAAAATAGGGCAAATCATAATAAACATCTCGGTGCATCAAAATTTGTACTCTCATTTCAACACCGAAGCTGACAAAATTTTGAGAGGACATGTCAGCCAAATCTTCTAGGTAAGAATAAAAAGTGAATTTGACACAAGGAAAGTTAGCTAGATGCATAAAGATGGAAATTTTTACTTGGCGTCTTTCGCCAGCGACTCGTTCTAGCTGTGGGTTCCACAGCAAGTACTCGGTGACCATTTCAAAGGACAGCTATATTCCTGCTTGTTCTGCTTCCAAATAAGCGCACAGAATGACGATGTTTTTGCCTCTTCATTACCACAAGTGTGTAAACCTATCATCGAAAACCAGGCCCTATTCAAGTGTTTTATTTTCGTCCGTCACGTAAACATCAAAGCTGGCTCGATCTCCGAAATACATAAAAAGCCAAGAACTCCCTCTGAAAGCCTTTTTACTAACCGCATGTTTCGGGTTAAAGTCAGTAAATGCAAAGTGCATACCAAGCGATGTGACGACTTTGGATAATTCGGCCGAAGAGGTATAATTTTTTGTGTACTTTTTGCACACGAGAACATTCTGGCCTGCATATTCAGTTTGATAAACGTTTCTTTAGTGGCAATATGAGCTCTGTGTTTTAATAACCTATTATTATGCATCGCACCACACAACGAACTGAGATAAATTGGGAGGGACAGGCATCCTGATCGATGACCAGCGTAAACTCTTTTCGCAGAAGGGACCGATTGTTAATACAAATCTATTGCCGGGGTGCCAGAGAAGCTTTTGCAGCTCGCAAAGACTCACTAAGAACAAGCTGTATGATTCCGAGATTGAAAGATGAAGGGCGCTATATTCTTTCCAAATATGAACTAATCACACTTGCCTTTGGCCGATCATGGCCGAACGGTTAGGTGTTTACCCACTAGTCGGGAAGTCGCGGGTTCGAGACGCTGTTAGTTTCGTCGGGGGCGCGCAGCTCATGGGTCTTAGTAACAATAAAACAGCCGTGCAGTGCTTCCTGACATTTCGGCATATATAGGTTTTGCTTACTGGACGATTTCTAATCTCCAATTTCCAAAACCTCACGGTTCCAATAAACGATGCGCATGCCATTATCAAGGCTTGGTTCACAAATCGTCAAATGGTAGTGATACCATCCTTTCGAAGTCAAATAAAATTTCTCGGCCCACCAAGCAGGAACATTATTATTCGTTTGTCGTATTTTCAATTATTTTAACACATGTTTACTTTTTTACTCGTCTTACTATCGCTTTATAACAAAGCTGCTTCTGGAAAACCCTTGCCTGGTTAAAGGCCAATCCTTCAGCCGGAGTGTAGGGTTTGGGCATCCTAGCCATTATCTCGTCCGAAAACGGCTTGTACTTTCGAAAAATACAGTCATTTGCATACCAGTTTGGCTTTCACGAGAGACCCACCTAAATTCTTCCTCACTAACTGTGCTGCATCAGGCCACCTCAAGTTTCAGTTGGTACGCATTTGAGTTATCACAATACATTGTATGGACGTAACGCACTGTTGCGCCCCAACACAGATTCTCAGTACGTGCAAAACAGCTCCTCGGCTGTCCAGTAGCTCCCAGCAACCTTACGGCCAGCCTGTTACGGGTTTTGCTCTGTTTCACACCTGCTTAATCCATAAGTGTACAATTATTTTCTAACAGCACGGCATTAATCCAACTTTATGCAATCTCGTCTCTTTGCTTTGTCTGGACTTGCGTGTGAACATCCGGCAGTGACTTTCTCCCATGTATGGTTGAACTCGTGCCTCTTCAAGCAAAGGCAAATTGCGCGTGAAAAATTAGGATATCATGATTATGGTTTTAATTGCTGTTGACATGCCTAACGTTCCGAAGAGTTTTTTAGTGTCAATATTTCAATTAATTTTGGGCCAAAAATGCCGGGAACAAAAGGAGTCAAAACTGCGTCACATAATCTTGCAGTTGCTGCTTTTCCTATATTTGTATATGTGCCAGACGTTTATGGACATTATCCACTATGAGTTGAAATGATGAAAAGCCGGGGAAAGAGCGGGGTAACGTTGTTCGTATTGGTGAATTCCGGTGTAGTTTTTTCAAGTACAAAAAATTGACACACTTCAGTCACGAGTCTGCAAAACAGTCCGCTTTGAGGCAAGGTGTTTTGCCAAACATTTACACTGTTCACCCTTTTATCCACTCCATCATCTAACAGTGGAAACGTTTTGTTCTATTTGGTGTACAGTTTATGGAAGTTATTCGAAAGCGAACTATTTTGGTGCCAACAGACGGCTTGCCCTCCGGGACGATCTCCTCGGTTAATTACTCAACCTTTCTAAACATTCAGATAGTTTTGCTTTTCATGTTTCGTTTCTACCTCCGGTGAGGTGATGCTAGCAGGCTGATCCATCTAGTTTTGGTGATCGCAATGACCAGAACAGAGGCCACAGAAACTGAGGAATAATTTATAACCGGGAGATGCGAGAACAACTCCAATGCACCCGTTGTTCTTGGAAAATAAAAGAACATACTGCACTTCCTACAACATCGATGCGCAAAACCTGGAGAAATCCAATATACTATACCCTTTTCCCAAGTGAATTTTATGGACCATGCACCTCCTGCCTGCTTGACAGGCTTCAAGCTTGCATACTCACTGGTCTCAGTTAATCAGGAAATAAATGGATTATTTTCAATTCACCTCTCCCAAACGAAAAATAGTTGTCATGTGATCATCAACTGTAAACTTCAAGTTCACAAGTTTGGTTGGTGGTTCGCGTCAACTGCATGTTCTCAGACAACAGGATTTCAACAAATCGGCGCATGTTTTACACATGAAGGTGACTAATGTCGGTTAGTGATGATTTTCATAGAGAAAATGATTACAATTGGAAAATTGGGTAAAGCAACCAAAATAATCGGAAAAATAGAATGTTTCTTCAGATTTATCGAATTTTTCGGCAGGGAATAAAAACCTCAGCATTTATCTTTGGATATGCAAAATAAAGAGATCAGACAGAACCACATACAACCGGATGGTCTCCTCATTCAACAACAAGTTGGTGGTGGACATATTTCACTGCACAAGTTGGAACCTGACTAAAGCAAACTGACTAAAACATGAAAGCAAATTCGGATGTAAGGTGCAAAGTTTTTCCAAAAATATAAAGTAGATTGCCTCCAGTGGGTTTCTGAATGAATCGAAACGGTATTACCAATGCAAACAAAACTGCCACCAGCCGGACCAAAAAAACTCAAAGGATAAATAGGGACTTAAGCCCGACAATAAAACAAACATTCCAGACTGCTTAGCAAAACATTCTACGCCCTTGGGGATGCGATACTAGTGCACTGTGAGCTTTGATGTGTTTCAGTGGCTCTGAAAATAAGTCACCGGAGATTTGCCCAATCGTTTTCGGCCAATTGTCTGTACAAGAATCACTAAGTGAAATGAGTGTTAAATGTCATCATAACATACGTGGTATCGCGCATCTATAAAGTGAGTCTAAATCTAGTTTTTGACTGAAACCTATCCTAAATCTTGCCACAGAGAAGTATCTGTTCAAATATTATCCTGATATTATTCATGGATCTGCGGATACCGGCTAATCGATCACTTCTGTCAGTCAGGCATACATCCACGGACATTTCTACCATAGTTCCGACGTTATCCTGACTGTTGAGTTTCCTGCCAGATGAATTCAGTAGACAGAGTTGGAATGTCACCTTATTTATCCAGGCCAGTAGACCGCAAGATATTTAATCACCGCTGTCCAACCAAAGGTTCCAGTGGGTTACTACAGGTTATTTATTTGCACTGCGAAACATCAACCGGTGCGATTATCTGGTGAAGAAACAGCGTTGTTACACTTCTTACTGGTATCAAATCTGGTTTATGTGACGTAAACAGAGCTTTCTGACATTTTCCAGGTCAATCGTAACCCAAGTTACAGGCAGATCATAGTAATGGTAAACATTTCGTAAGTCTTAGTTGATTTTCGTCATACAGACCCAAGTCACGGCCAGACAAAATACACCATATGGTAAATTTTGATAGATTAATATATAGATGCTTCCTAGAATGTGGAAGTTGAAAAACTGGATGCTTAGCCTTGGACCTGTTATTGGCAATTACATGGCATAGATCGATTTTGTTCAGTCAGCTGTTGACTACTGAGCCTACCCGAGGAAACACGAGGAGGACGAAACCGGTTGTACGCTGGTGAAGTGTTTTCAGCAATCTTGTGAGCAGCTTCTTTTGGACAACAGAACTTTTAAGTTCAGCCAATTTTTTATTAATCTTAAGGAAAATCTGAAAAATTCCGGACAGCTTGTTGATAAAATTTTACAGAAGCTCAGCTTGAGGCACAGGCCACCTATTTCAAAATTCAATACAAGGTTTAGGCTTATTTTCGGACCACATGTTTTTAGCAGTTCCAAGTGGAAATGACGCTTACAGACATTCCATGATGGGATGAGTTCACATCTTCCTGCCCCCAGAGGAAGTCGGTAAAGCTTTTTTTCTCCGAGGAAGTAAGTAGAAAAAATCATTAACTCGCCATATTTCGGTTATGTAGGAGCGATATAAAAACAGAACGTACCTATCCAAACTTATAATCCATAGTCGATGATTCTCAGGGCTATATTACAGTACTGAGTCCAGATATACTGCTACTATTTTGATGCTGTATACTACTGATGAAGAGTCCGAGTAGCCTATGGTTTGGTGTCCAAGCTCCGTCCCCGCATCTGATAGAAGGTGAGGATTATTACGGATATTGTGGAATCGTCTTGCAGCTGTTTACTATTGTGCAGTTGTCAATCAACATCCAGGAAAGTTCAAGAAGACGCATGAGAATTTTTAGGTTCTAAAAACTATGTACACATGAGATGGTCACTTGTATGTCTCACGGCTTGTAACCGTTTAGTGTGTGTTTCCCCCAAAAAAAAACTTTGCAGCGAAGAGCTTTTCTGCCTTTACATGATAGCTTTTTTTCTGGCTCGCATCCGGTGAAGGGCCTCAGTCGAATACATGTCTTCTTACGTACTACCTGTTCAAAGACTTTTCTAGCCAGGTTGTATGCTCTCACTGAAACAGGCGAAAACTTGGCGAATTTATAGGCTCAGCATGCGTCCCAATCCGTTTTGTTTCAGCGGTATTATGAACACGGCCTACAAGTTTGCAAACCTCATTAACTGCTTTTGGCCTTACACCGCACCGGTTTGATGCCTAGCGTTAATGTTTCATGTTTTGCATGGGCGCCACAATGACAGGGATCACGGTAACAGACGTTGTACCGGCTGCTCACAGCATGCAATGGACTCATTCTGAGAGGCGTCGTTACCCTCCAAGTTAATAGTACGGAATGTCTGGGTTTACGAGGTCTCAGAATGTCTCCAGTGTGGACGTCAAGAATAAAGCGGAAGACTAGTTTGATAAAGTCACCTTGGCAACGTGCAAACCATTTTCACGGTCAATTCAGTGGTTGACGACTCATGTGTACCATACAACCACCGTTCAGTATCGTTTTCTCTGATCACTTTGAAACTATTCGGTAGCACCTTATCCGAACGTGAGAACGCGCAGGACCTCAAGGCAATATTGATGAGTAGAAACTTCAAGTTGTTAAAAAATAATGTTAATGTACTTTCAAGAAGATTGGCTGGATTTTTAATCTAAGTTTTTTTCCATTGAAAAATCTAGACATCTTCAACTGAGATAGCATGCCACAAGTGAAAGTAGTCTATGCTGAAAAACAGTGTGCATCTCACCAATTGGTTGGCATCACAAGCGGCTACTTCTCGAATGGACGTTTCACCCGTCGTGTGAAATAATTCCTCCTCTGAGCTACTTGCAGATTTTTGGCAGTGTGGGGTGAGTTGGCAACTTCAACTGAGATTTCGTTTTGTCACTGAAGCCAGTCTATGCTGAAAAGCCCAAAATCACTGTACACTTGATCTAGCTTTATTGAGAGTCAACATCAGTTCTCGTCTCATCATTCGCTTCACATACAGGAGGTCATCTAAATCGAGAACTACCACATCTTCTCATACCACCACAAGTCTAAAACTATAGTTTTGCGGTGGTACGAGCTTGCAGAACTCGGTGCCTGAGAAGTTCTCGCATACAAGAACTTTGTATTGAAACAATAGATGCATATTCATCGAGGGAATATTCATACCAGCGCAATAGTATGAAGTAAAACCTCGTTTGACTTTACGGTATTATAAACCACGTCAAAAAATGACATTCTTAGGAGTAGCAGATAAATCGGTTTACGAAATCATTTTTCACCTCAGTATATGTCACCCAAATTTTCACTGAAAGTGAAATCCGTAATGGCAACCAGTGGGTTACATATCTAAGATAGACCTTACTTTAGTCAAAGAAAATTTACTCGGTGCTTCAAAAGCCCACCATCCGCCGTATGTGTTAGCATCACCCAAACACTCTAGATATTCGGACTCAATTACTGCCCCTGCCTGAAAGATTAATAAAAAATACCTTCATGCAGACATCGACAGCCCAATCATAGCAAGGTTCCCCACTTTACACGTGTAGAAGCATCTTTGAAAGTAATAGAAAAAATTTACTTTGGCATAAAAAGTGAACTTTGTGCTTCAAAAAGTTCAGATTCCATGATGAGCAGCAGCAATAAGTTTTCAGTGAATAAATTTGTTGAGGTGCACGCACAACTATGAACCGCTGGAAGTTAGGGAAATAGTTCTCGTTTCTTTTTAATTTCGAGCACGCCTTGTGATAAAACTAAATTTCGATAGCCGGTCGTTTGGAAACTTTAATACGCAGTCGCTCTCAAACCATAGGATAAAACATACTGAAGAATACAGCACTAGGTATCCCTCAAGTGAGATTTAAAAGTTAGTCTTCTTCATAAAGAAAGCACCTCCACATGGAAATTTCTTTTTCCGAGTCCAGTGGTCACCTCCACCACTCCAAAGACTCAACCGACGATTCTAGGATATTTCGAAAGTTTATTTTGTACCACAGGTCAATCTAGAGCCCTTCCATCCGTATTCTGAGTAGACAATAGAGCATATTTTACAAATCCTTGCGTGGATTTAAACTTGCAACATCGAGCCCGGGGAGTGAAGGCAAAGCCCTACACTGTGCACACTGTCAAAAAAATGTAACTAGCTTATAGAAAGGAACACTTTGCACAACGTACAAACGTTCCATCTGGGAATTCGGCATCCATACTGCCAGTCAACTGGCAACAACGTGATGAGAATTCCTTGAACCTAGGATGTCTAAGTATGAGTTAATCAAGCTGTTGATCAACCCCTGGTTGCTGCAGCTTGCAACTTTGCACTCAGCATCCGTCTAGTGTGGTATTAAGGTCGGTCGTCCGAATCATCTTCGATCCTGCTGTTCCACAATGCCTTTTCCATTATGCTACGCTTAACTAAGGAAACGTGTTTGTAACGTAAAGGCCGGACTAGCATTCCGAGTTAATTTGTGGGCACTCTTGTCTGTATTGCTACCCCGGGCTGGTCGGTTTGAATGCAACTGATGTTATCCGTTTGCTTTACGCGTAGGTTTTTCCGCCTGCGACCATACTGATACAATTTGGGTAATGTTTTATTCACAAGCTTACCATCTCGTTCCAATCGGGCTCAGACCGCTTTTATTATAATGCTCTGTTAAAACAACCAAAGCAATTTTGACCGTTCAGTGTGCTCAATAAGTTATCTGTATACGACGATTCCAAGTTATGATAAACAACCGAAGCATTCTATGTGGGTGAAGTATCAAACTGAGCAACGAACAGTTAAGCTTTAGACAGATGTTTACTTTGTTTACTTCCTCCTCATCCAGAACGAAAGATCTGTGACAGAACGACATCTTCTCTTTCATCAAAATCGTTTTCATTTTGTCCAGAATAATGCATTTTTTTCGAAATGGCATTTTTAGTTTTGTCAAATGACCAGTCGCCTAGTTAAAGCGAATGTGCTGCAGCAAGATATCTTACCATTCAAAGTTCCGTATTCTAGGGAGTGAAAGCTCGGTTGGTAAACTGCCGTCTGGTTTTACCATGGGTAGACATTCACCGACATTCCAATAAGATTCGAGCCAAAACGTCTACACTTGCTCAAAGGAAACTTACTCTTCGCCGTATCTCGAAGTTTGATGATAAAATTGCGAAAACGTTCACTGGTGGCTTACAATATATGGAGTACTATTCTTTGCAGATGTCATACCATGATAAGTTAGACGAATTCAGCCATCCAGGCTGAAATTCTCATCACCTGGAACCATGACTACTTTTCTAACTCTATGTGAGAGTAGTCCCCACACGGTGCAGGTGACATTGAAATTAGGGACCTACGCATTTTATGGGGTTAGGCATATTAGTGGTAATCATTTTGAACCGAACCTTCAACTACCCGGGTTCGAATAAATCCCAGGGGCACTCGGTCCATTTACGTCAAACAGTTGATACCCTGGACTCTACGTCTTTATTATCTTACCGTATAAGTTTTTTTGGACAGGCTAAAACTTATCGCTAATCAGTGTGACTTACACAGAGTTGTTATTTCAGCAACATATATCGTCGGTTGTTCGTCGCGCTCAACGGTGTTGCTGGGCGTCCAATAAGCACCTCCAAGTAGTGATACCTCTTGTCTGGGAATAATATTTCATAGCAGTTCTGTATCATTTCATTCTGTGCGAAATCATACAGGCCGAGATATTTTTTCTCGAAACGTGAAATATTTTTATTTTTTTAAACATAGGTGTAGCCGCTGTGGAACGTTGCCTTAAGCGCAACTTTAATGCATGCAGTAGTCCAACTGTTCTGTTACGTCAAAGCATTGGTAACAATCCACAATGTATCACCCCAAATCAACCACTTTTAAGCATGCTGTGCCAATCTACAGAAATAAAATCTGTTGGCTTTTTGTAGGAAGCTTCGTGGACTGGGAGATTCTTATGAGAATATTGTGGTGGTGAGAAATGGTTACCCAAACAGCGTGAGTGATAAATTGGATAGGTTCTATAATTTATCTGTATTCGCGGCAACTATTCAAAGACATGTTCAGAGTAGCCAACGTATCGGTGGTCTTAGTTACCAGTGCCAAATTCACAAATGTCTAACTTTGACGTTTGCTGTCACGTGATACACATTATGTTTCTAGGTCGTTCAAGGATTCTTGCTCATTATTGTCTACTGTCCTTATTATATATAGCACAGCAAGAGAGCCATTTGACAATGGCTTTAATGAAACGCTGAGAGCGATATTTTAAAAGAACCATTTAAACCAAATCTTCTTGGGATCTTATGAAAGCAACAGTCATAAGCATCATTCCAAATGACAGCGGTATATTAATAGTACAAACAATAACAACGGAATATATATATATATATATATATATATATATATATATATACAGTCCTTCTGTGTCAGCTGGCTCCTATGCGAAGGGTCCTTGTCAGTAAAACTGCTGTGGAAGCGAGCCTTGGTGTGATCAATCAATAGCAACAAACAAATAATTACTAATGACCGGTATAAAAACTGGCTGACCCATTACAGAGTTTTTGAAACAACTTTACCGAATTCAATTCTATAGGGGAAAACTCACACGCGTGAAGTCCTTTTCAAATGGCATCATTCCAAAGTTAGTAAATCAATGTAGAGGAGTCATAAATGTTTTTTATTCCGTGAGCAATGCATACATTTTGTGATCAACAAACTGCGCCAACAAACTGCGTAGTTTTCGAAACAAATGGACAACGTTAAGAAACCGCATGGGAAGCCAAAGCTTCTGAGACGGCTGACGCCGTAAGCCCAACATTTCATTCTGCTTTTTACCTACTCTGTATGACTACGACTGTTTGGTGTAACTACAGGCTGAAATTTTCTCTTTAAATTATGTCGCCATTATCCGCATAGAATCCCTACATCTTCCAGAAGTGAAAAACATTTCGTAGTGCGGCCCGAGAGAAAGGCAAAATCAAAAACAAAGTATATTCCACCACGAAACGACGCACTGAGAGACAAAGCCTCCATGTTAGTTCTGTCCTTTGGAAGCGCTGTGGCGTCTCCCCGTCTATAAGGCTGCTGGTCACGAAAACATGCTTCGTTTCTTCTGCCATCTGAGATGAAACGGATTTCTTTAAAGTGTAACAACTTTGGTCGTTCATCAGATGGCATGTCGTTGGTGAATATTACATCCGTCGTCTACTTCTGTCGTCTACTTCCGCTGCGGTAGGAACTGGGTGTAGAAATGCGCAATGTGATGAAGCGGGATTGATTTTTTCAGGAATTATTTTTTCATGGTACAGATGTTAACGTTGCTATTCTGACTTACTGCAGTGTCCCCAATTCAAACGGATTCAGTTGAAAACGGAGGCGAAATTTGCAAAAGTCCCTCTGGCACTGATTTCTCCTTTATGATGGGCTTTTGATCAAAATCTAGATCAAGCAGTTTATTCTGTGAAAGAATCAGTCTGAAGTAATCTGCAGTGCACGAGCCCAAGACGCATTTTTGAAAGTTACGTAGTCCTCTTTTTTATTAGGTTAACTGAGTGTAACTTGTACATGGTTGAGTAAAATGCGTTTGTGGGCTGCTACCTTACGGTTTGAGACGTGGTTGTGGGACTGTAAGCCGTGTACATCACCATCATCAAAGTCACAATCCATCCAGTACTTGACCGGATAAAACCTATATGATCACTATCCTTCTCGAATCAAATCCTAGGATGCGACTTAGTATGGCTGTTGGCTAATGAGAGACTAATCTAAAAAAATTATGCACATTAACTCATTGAACATTTACACAACTGTTGTAGATTACCATCGACGCTTCAAAATTATTGCTTAACACAAGCGGACTGCAATTGTAACGAGGGCTTTGAGGCGGGGAATGGATTAAATTTGTCTGGCCGCGCCTACCTGATGAGCCTCAAGAATTGCGATACCGGTCGTGGGGTGTCGAAGAGTTTTCAGCAACCTTATGAGTAGTGTATTGATTGACTTCTCTTTACCGAGAAACAAGTATCACTAAATTAGAAACCAAATGAGCCAAACAGACGCAATACAATACAATACAATACAATACAATACAATCTATGACACAAATGTGTACTCGAATAATCAATGTGTTTTCGTGGGTTAGACTGAAGGTGAAATTTCGACAACCGTCACGTCAGTGAAGTAAACGTATGTCCCACGGGATTTGTTTGATGCTTGTAATAATAAAATGTTGTTGGTGTCAGTTCTCAAGCTTTTTGGACGAAAAATGGAAATATGCAAATTTTAACCTTTGATTTATGAGTTTCTTTTAATCTGAAGCGCTTGTTTCTTATTTTTACAGCTTATTTTCCCGTAGCTGCTCATACAGTGTCCTTGCCCCCCAAACCAGTCGATTCTTTAATCAATCGCTTCGGTTGCATCATTAATGGATACATTTTTCTTACAGGACGTTCGTGTACACTTCCAAAAAACCACTGGCATTTAAAGTGAGTAGATATGGCAGTAAAGCATCGGTGTCAAACACGGATATCATGCTGTCGATGGTAACGGTGATGAAGGTAAGAATCCCGCCACCACAATACCTGATGTATACGTCTGTAACATCACGTGCTTCTTGCTCCGATAAAAATTCATTGTTTCCAAGACATTTTAAACACTAAGGGGTCCACAGATGAGTTACTCTGCTGTGATGAAAAATGCTGTCTTGTTAGGTGGTCAGTAACACCCAGATATCTTGAATATCGGGTCAAATGATGTAAGGCACGATCTGGAGGGCACCCTAAGTGGAATGGTACCACAACAGACTGATATTTTGGGGCTCCTTTTTTTCAAAGTTACTTGCACATCATTCTACTTCGTGTTTGCATCGAGTTGGGATTCGAGCGGAATCTAATTTGGGTGAAAACCTAAAGACTACACTTACCTGATGGAGCCCAAGCAGGAACAAATCGGTATTGCGTTATCACGGAATTTTCGGCAACCATCTAACTAGTGTGTTATTGAATGTTACTGTTCGCGTTACAGAGATCCTCGATATGAGTAGGCTAAGATAACTCTAATTTGGCGAGAGCGGTGATTTCTTCAAATTTAGGTTGTCAAAGCACGCTGTCAGTCGAGCACATGGTTTTTCGCGATCCGAAGCGAAATCTCTCTATTCACGGCCGTCTTACCTCAAAACGAAGGGCTACAAACGATTTATCAGGTGGCTTATCAACGACAGTCTGGCGGTATCTCACGTGGATTTTTAAGACAACACAACAATGACGAGATCTCTATTCTAGCAGCTCACAACACCATTGGCATCCTGTTTAGCTAAAATATACACAAAATTCAAACCGAATCAATCATGAATAAAAGGTCTCGTATCTGACGACATGTGAAAATAATCTTCTTAAAAATACTTAATCCCGTGTATACTTTTTCATTATTGTCTTTATTAAAAAGAACAATGATTGTGACGGAAACTGTCTGATGGTACTCACTGACTCAAACTTTAACAAAAATTACTTTTTGCGTTCCCTAAGGGAAGTTCGCCGGCGAAGATGAGCAAGTTTAAAACACGCGTGGTAGGGTTGGTTAAGCTAGTCCAATTTCTCGACATATTGTTTACCTGGGTATACTCATCGCATCCTACGTGGGAGACAAAACGTTATCACTGAATTCCTCGGTCAACCGAGCGTGAATTGTAAAAAGCATCAGCATGACAGAAATGTCGTGGTTAGGAACAAAAGTTATTGGAGGAATTTTCAGGTCACCTCAGGGCTGTTAATGAGGGTGAAAATGTCATGAACAGTCAAGTGGGTCTAATGTCCGTCCACACCAGTTTTACAGACATTAAGCTAATGGTGAAAGCACATCCTGCTTAACACGGTGAGTTGATTGACTGTCTGTTTTCAAGTCCTATGCCTCAATTCAAAGAGAGGTGGTATTCTGAAGACCGACCACTTTGAGGTAGTCTGTCTGGACTGAAAAGTGTTCATCCACAACACACGAGCTGATAAAAATTGTCTGCGCGCGGATATATGATGCCGTGTTCCAACAGAATACAAGCTGGTCGACGTGATGCGAGTACCCAAGTGAATAGAATTTCATGAATTGACACGAACTCAGGAATGCGGTTCATTTTTCATGCGTGTTTTATGTCGCCTGAAAGAAGTAAATTTTCCTAGTTAAACGTTTTTTGGTGCACGGCATGTTTTGCACTTTGATCTTACCCGCAAAAATACATCATTTTTTTCCCAAAAGTTGTTCAAAAGAAACGAATAATACATCAGAACGTTCACCTCATCTATTAAATTGGGAACGCTCTCAGTCAATTCGAATTGTGTAGCGCGACCCAAGTTGCCTTCTTTTAAGACCTTGGAACCGTTCTTCTAGATAGGTTAGGTGGTGGAACTAATCAATGACTGGAGAGACGTAGGTGTTTTCTATCGATATGCCCACTAAGTAAACGAAGAAATAAGTAGTTCTTTCGGATACAAGCGTGTCTCTCAATCTGCCGTTTGGTTTATATTATGTTCGTCAAATTATGCTACCTATGTTAAAATGATTGCATATTCCCGCTCATCAACCTAGTGCTAATTTACTAACATTCGTGTCTAAGGATTAATTGTTTAGAGCTAGGGACCGCTCTTATTTATTTTCAAACTTTAATCGTAAAAGCGCGTCCAAAGACTTTTGTTAAAAAGAGTTTTGCACGTTTTGGAAATAGAGATTTAAATGGTATCACAACTAATGAACCTAATTGCATGACGTATTTAATGTCCTATCAGACTAGCTAACTGGGAATAACTGACGGGCCGACGCTCAGCCGATGCAACCAGGAAACTCACTGCGCCATCTTTGGAGGCGCCCGGGAAAGCGATTATGCGCGAAGACATCCGTCTGTTTGTACAGTTTAGCTCAGTCTTTATTTTCACATACTGCTGGAACCGCTGCATGTTCGTTCACCGAAGATAAGGAGAATAAGGGAATGAAAACTACGCGTCGGAAGCGATGGCTTGATCAGTTCTCTGACATCGACTAGCTTTGATTGTCGAGTGTGGATAGGCAATTGCTTGAATGACAGAACACCATCGGCTGCTTGACACGGGCATATTAATCAGGGTTAGTAATTACTGGTTAATTCCGACCTGCTATTACGAATGCCACGGAGTTGGCGCGATATTTCAGTTGTGTCCCGTGCACGATGTCTGAGTGTTGGTGCCAAGCTCGCTTCATGTATCTGCCGACTTGGTTTTGTATACTGACACCACCAAGAATTATACTGTTGATGAACTCGAGTACAGGAAACTTTGAGTCCAGTTCTTGCCCGCTTTGTGGTAAAATAGAAATAATTACCGTGTCAGAAAGGGCGGGCCGATCAAACAGCAGGAATGCTAATAAAATAGAGGGATGATGTTAGCGTCGGATCACCAGCCAACAAACTGCTAGGTCAAGATATCATGTGGGAAATGGTGACTTTACAAAAGCCTGCAGAACTCATGCCCATAACAAATCACCCTAGTCATCTATTCTACAGGTGGTAGTCGTCTTGTCCAACAGGCTTGGCAGTTAGTTTGCAAGCGTTTCGCTACCAAACAAAGAGACGGCAGTCTTCGTCTGGGTGGTAACTTTTTTCACATTTCATTTTGTGCAGTTTCTAAAACGCATACAACATATCAAATGTGGCTGGATGTTAGAAGACATACCTTTGAAGCCACTGATTGATTCTATGGGAACTTGTTTGGCAATGTTTTGGTCTGTTTAACACACTACATTTGATGTTTTTACTCGACTAATCCTAGTGACAACTTCCTTCTCCCGTAGGGTGGGCCCTAGTTCCTGAGTCTTTCATTTGATTAGTCAGGTGGATATCTATTTTTAGCAGATTAAATTCTCTGTTTGATCAATTTACTTACCGTTCCCGGCGTGCGGCGATCCGATTTTACTTGTTTGGCTTTTTCAACTGATGTTCCCTGATTGATTTGCCCATGTTCTACTTCGTTTTCTTATCAATTCCTGTAGGCCAATTCCCTTGTTCTTCTGTTTTTTTCAGTCTTCAGTCTGAGGTTTTGGAATTCCGTTTTTCTTCAGAAATTGTTGGACTATATTGACGACCTTTCCTACTGGGAAACACACTTCTATAGGTTAACTTTCCTTCCTTTTCTTTCTTGCGCTTCTACATGGACCCTTTTTAGTCGAATCCCTTATCTTTTTGTACACGGGCGAGTGAGAGCGGCTGGATTTCATCAACCGCAGGTTGTTTTTCACAAAGTCTGCTAAATATACTCTTTGTTTGTACGACGTAGTACTCTTTTACAGCCGTTTTACTAAACTGTGTGTATAGCGTTTTTTAATCTTTGCAGTTTTGTTCTGAATCGGAAAGTGGTTTCCAAATTGTGTCCGTAGCTTTTTAAGCCACCGGTATATTGTGCTGTCTTAACATTCTTGCATTTGTTTCAGCAACTTTCCGACGTGAAACAGCGCAACGCGTTAATCTGCAAATTACACTTTTTAGTTATTTCACTTGTTTTTCTCATGAATCGCCAAATCTAATTTTCTGGGTAATCACTTCTCTGAATTACTCTAGGTAGCAGCCGCGCAGCGTCTCACTCCAGGTGAAATGTCCGGATGCAGTTTGGTTTGCAGAGCTTGGATGGTTACCATGGTAGCAGAGAATGTGGCCGGTGTGGGTTATTTTCCCCGGCTGGCAGTTGTACAGTCGACATTCTGGTGACGAGCATGTCCATGAGTGTCAGTTTCCAGACATTTTTCACTGTTTATTTGACGTTGTAGAAGGCTTTTCTCAATTATTTTTTTCTCGTCCTAGTTTACTTGCATTGGTATCTTCAACGTGAAAGGATTAGTAGCTTGAGATGCAAATCGTTGCAACCTTTTCTTTAGAACGTTCTCTGCGAATCCTGAGACGGGAAGTCCCACCGGCGCTACTTTCAACATCGCGCGAGGTCTTTGGTTGAATTCGGAATGTGTGGTCCAGAAAGGATTGAGCGTTTAGAGATGTTTTCTTTCGCTCCGTTCCTTCAGAACAGTCTAAAAATTGGCATCATAAACATAGATCGCTGTTCAAGAAAAATTAATACGCCTCATCTGACTGATCCCCGACCTCAAATAAACAGGTAAAGTAGAAGCAATAAAAAATCGATGAATCACAAAACGGGTGGTGAGATCATTTAACCACAACCAAAAACACAGACATTATCGACAGTTCCTGCCAGAATCAAAACATTATGCTATTTAACTAGTGGTTTGTTCACCTAGCAGGAACTAATCCTTAGTCTTCACAGGTTTCAACTTGTAGGCCTTTGTTTCAAAAGCGAAGTGATGTTCATTCAAACTGTTCTAATGTTGTACACATTTGCTTGCAGATCACCTAACCAGAGGAACACAGAGTTTGCTTAGTGTCGCTGAGCACCTTAGAGCAAAACTCTTAGTAAGCCACATACAGCTGGTACAATTTTTTAAGTCCTAAAGAACGGCTTACTGCTTGCATATTGATAAGCATGCGTCATCTCCGAACTGGTTTCCCGAATGATATAGGCCTGTGGAAGTTAAAACAAAATGTATTAGCTGTTCTGCAAAAATCAAAATTAATAGTATTTACAGTCCCCTGAGGAATTCATAAGAAAATTTGTTCTCAGCCACTATTCTGTGTAAAATTGTCCAGAAGAACGGACTTCAAAATGGGGTCAAATGTTTGCTTTCTTCAACGTGATTCATCTTGGAGAATAAGACACCATCACTAAAGACGTATTGATATCAAACCAGCCCCCAACTACCGAGGAATGCTACAATCACTTACAGTCATTAGATGCGCTTTACCAAGTGGGATCAGGGTGGCGTAAGCCCACAGATTTGTTAGGTCTCTCTATTCCCACAGTTCTATGTATCTAGGCAGCATGGCAGTATTTTATTCCAGTTCTGTATAACCGTCAGGGAACAGGCATGTTCATGGGTTGACTGGCCGTTAACTGCAAAGTGGTGTCAACCTTTGTCGCAAATATGTAAAACACCTGATGGATTTCTAGTATTGTTGAGAATTCTGATCACAAAACACCCTTCGAACCCTTGAAGATATATGAACCTAAAACTATCCGGATAATGCCTGGACGCTTGCGCTGTGGTAGGGGTGGTCAGTCAGTGATTAATTTGATAATTAGTTTACTTAAGATATTGTTAATTAATTTAAAAGGTCAGTTTATTGTTTGTCTTCATACCAACGTGTTTAATTTACACAATGATGCATCAAATTTATTGGTATGCCATTGGATTCATGCTTAACAATTTGTTAAGAAAACGATAAGTAGCGGAAAATTCTTCGAGCTAATATCAAACAAAATTGTCTCTCATGATTTTTGGAAAAATTTGTAAGCAAGAAATGGGGTGGTTGTAGGCCTGATAATTGGTTTGAAATGTTCATCACTGCAAGCAAAGTACCCTTTTTTAAAACGTTTTCTGAGATGTTCAGATATACTAAAAATATTCAAGTTGTTGCGGTCAGAACTAACCGCCCCTTTGTAAAGTATAAGACTGTATAATGAGACTGATCGTTTTACTGGGCTTTTCAAAAACCATTGATCTAGTCACGTAAGTGTCATTTTGAGTTAGACTCAAATCATGAACAGCTTCTATGCAAAGTAAAGCTGTAGCGGCGAATAATTCTCCAAAGGAAATGGAACCAAATGTGAACTTTGAAGTCACATTTATTCACGCCGTTGAACATAAAAATCTGTCTACTGGCTGATCCACACCAGACAATATCTGTTTGGTGAATTGCGCAAACTATCTTTCAGTACACTCGAATTCAGTACCACCCACAAGAAGACAAACGAACAAAAACCACTGGTCTTTGTCATCGTTATCTTCAAATGGATGTCAACCTCACCCAAGGATTATTCAGGTTGTTCGGGTTTGATGAGAATTTTACGAGGTACACAAGTCAAAGAAAATGTGCAGGCATACAACTGAAGTTAAAAATTTGCATAAAAATGAAATTCGTATAACGCTGAACTACCAGAATTTACGAGAGCACGACAAATTAGTAGCCAGCACTAGCGGTCACGATTTTGTCAGCCTCGATACGGCAGTATAAGCTAAAAACAATGGTCTTTTGTCAGTAATAAACGGGTGTCAAATACCCAGCCCATGTCTGGCATAAACAGAGTTATTACTGTGAGGACGCAAACGTCTGTATCCGGCTTTAAATTTTCTGTGAGGGATTTTGATTACAAATAAAACAACACATTTAAAACAACATAGATATACGATAGGTATACGATTTTGCTCGGTTTAATTGACACATCCCAAGCATGTTTGTCAACATACCGATTAAATGACAGCTGCATTGCTGGCCTGAACGCCTCAAAGATAGAACATCCAGCGTAGGAAATTCAGGCCTGGTACAAAATTGTTAGCAATAAGACGGAATGGTCTTCGACTTGAAAGAAGGAGGAGGTTTGAGCTTTTTTAAAGAAATCATCCTGTAAGGTAAACCAATCTATGCTTAAAATCCAAGAAACACTGAACAGCTGTTTCTTCATCACTGAGAATCGTCAGTAGTGTGTATCTTACGATCACCCCAATGATCAACCGATTGTGGCCACATGCAAGATTGTCCAAACTACTAGCCAAGAGGTCGCGGCTTCCAAACTCCCTGGATTGTTGTGAGATGGGCACAGCTGCACACTACATCTCGGCTTCCTAGGCTAGTTTTTCCTACCGGAGGAAATCATTGTCATAGTTTCAAGATTACTTTACATTAAAAACCAAGTTTAACGGATCTAAGTAAAATTGCACCACGGATTTTGGTCAACGATTCTGTTAACGTGCCCCGCTTAGACCTATCGCTAGTACGTCTGCGGTCACAATTCTTTGGCACAAACTCAGGTTTTTGACATTAGGTGCACGAATAATACGACGTCGCAATCTCTGAATATAAAAATCAAATAGCCAAAGAGGTAGTCTTAACGGAACGTGAGCCGAAAAAATTCGCTCCCCAACTAAATAGTGGCTCTACATTGGAGTAATGCAAAAGTCTGACAATTAGCCAAATCAAAAAATCAGTGTTCTGAAAAAAATTACCATTTACGCCATTGTAACACAAAAATACCATTTTTCGAATGTTTGAAATAAATTAAAAATGATTTTATACACACACATGGCAGAGCCTGGATACTCATAAAAATTTACACAAGTTTATTCATTTCACCTGTGTACATTTGCGCGCAAATACTACGTCATTATAAACATATATCATGTGTAACAATGAGCAGAAGTGGTAATATATTTAAATTTTCTTCAAACGAGGAAGTGGATACGACCTGCAAACCGGAGGTCCTCTTTCGCTTGCAAATATATGCCACAGAATGAATGTTCACAAGGTCACGGTATCAATGTCAAATGACATCACAACCGATAAATTTAGCCGGGTTCCAGGTGAGTCACCCGACGAAACCAAACTGGCGTGCAAATAAGTGTATTTCGTAAGCCTTTATCTTCTTTAATCAAGTAGCAACTGCTAATATGTCTGTCCAGACTGTCCGAAAACGGATCTTACTGAAAATGAACAACCTGGACCGTGCTCTGCATACTGGAGATAGCGGAAAGTCAGTGTTCCCATCCAGGTACGTCGGATTATTTTATTCAGGTACCACACTACTGTGTGTCGTTGCTAGTCGCCTGCAAACCGGATAGCCTCATACCACACAGTACGTGCGAACAAAAGAACCGTCGCTCGGATTGTTATTCATAAAGGTAGAATCACATCCAAGCACATTTATCTTGGCAGCATTGTCCTAGTGAACAATAATGTGGTACTCGAGGGATTTTGGTAGGATGTAAGAAGTTAACCACCGGTCGGTAAAATCCGGGGTAAAATACGAAAACATTTGATCGTAGTATGGTGTACTTTCCAAAAAATATACTCAAGCCAAACAATGAGGTACGGATATACAAGATTTAGCCAGTAGAAATAAGTTTAACAGATGAAACATCCGCAAACCATCTATTCAGTGTAATGGTTTTAGATCCGCTTCTATTCATCATCAAAATTTGATCAAGCGAAAGACAAGGTAGTTCTGGTGGTACGATGTGGAACATTTGTTTGACTATTATTATACCCTTTCTTAACCATTTACTAAAACTTACACGAAATTTTGTGGAGAATGGAACCACAACAATGGAATCAAACATAACGCGCTCTAGTGTTGGTAATTGGGCCATTCTTGGTCGGGTGATACGTGCAAGCCGGGCAGAGGCAGCTAGCTGTTTTTTTCATGCACTAGCTCTAATACTGCATGTGGTTTACTCTGGTCACAATCTTGATGTTATGTTCTTTGGTCTCATTTAGTTCTGTTGGCAACACCGATGCTAGAAACGGCTAGTTCCACGCGAGCTAAATTATTAACAGAACGGCGGTATAGGTGGGGGCATTATGTTGAACACGAAATGGATGTGTGAACAACAGACCTGGACGGCACAACAATATTCGGTGTACTGTATACAGAACAGAAATTAACTGCCAAGTATAAGCATAGAACGCTTAGTAGATGGATCGGCGAGTAGACCAATAAGTCCAAGATCTAGGGTGATGTGGAAGCTATCAACACGTGACCACGTTTTCGAACGTCCAAAGCACAATGAAACCACTGGCAAACAACTTATCTAACAAAACCGCTTCTCGTAAATTTATCGAAAGCTGCATCGCTTGATGCATCAAATGCAGGCAATTCTATGGCTGCCATCACAACAGCAAAGAAGACAATGATTTGAAAATATTTGCGCTGATCGCTCAAAGTCAAGAACCTGATCGCTTCTCGAAAACCATGTGCGCTTGTTTGTTTCTGAGAGAACGGTTCCAAGAAAGTGACTTACGCGGCTATCTCCGAGGTAGGGACTTGTAATGAGACTTATAATGAATGCATTTTCGACTGTGGAAGTTGTTGTAATGCTTAACATTGTTTACTTTTTTGCATGAACACACCACCTAGGTGCGCGTTCTTGTTGATCATTCTTCTAGCCTGCAGGCTTGTCGATTCATGTGTTTCCTCAATTGATGATTTGCCTTTTTCGATCAAAGCAAGATAAAAAGCCTAACAAGCGTTGGTTTGAGTATTTCGGGTGACAATCAACGGAAGGAAACAACCCACACAGCTCGGGTGAAACCCATGAGATTTAAGAACCCGAATAGAAAGAATGAGTGAACGAATCGCTCAGCTGTAACACCCTTTCGGTGGCTAACCCGAAGGAAGCACGAAGTCTAAGATACTATCAGGATGCCCTAAACTGTGGCAGTCCAGGTGCCGCGTTTTAGATTGTACCACTACCGTTCCTGTTAGTGAGTTCCCATCTGGATGACTTACTTATCTCGAGTTCAAGCCATTTTGAACTCATCTGGGATATCCGTAACAAAACATCTTTAGTTTATTGCAGGATAGACTGAAACTTGTGCGCATGCCAACATAACCTAACACCATTGTGCCCCATCAAGTATAGCCCGAAATCGGCATTACCTCTTCTTCGCTTGCTGTCCTCATTCGATAGACGAGTGGTGATGTTAAGTACCCTCAAAACAGACAGTTTCAGAAATACCACATCAGAAACCGTGGGCCACATTTCAGAACTATTTAGGAAAAAGTGTTGTCATGACTTCCGAATTATGAATCACGTCCATAGATTGATGGGGGTTTTAACCCACTGGATTTGTTTGATAAAGTGACCACACCGTCGCAAATGAACAATACGTTTTCCTTCCCCAATGACTTTTACCTCAAGTCAGTGCTTGTGACGAAAGGATAAAACGCTTCCACAAATCTCGGCACCAATTGTTTGTATATGAAAATATGGTTTAACTAGGGCGAATCAGCCACGAAAAGCTTTTTGAGTGACCACTGTAAGGCAGAATAAAATAAGACAAAAACGTTTGCTTCGTTTTCCAAAACGAAACGACGACACTGGCAATAAGCAATTATATTACACTGTTAAATTTCTGGTCGCTTCCTAATGCTTTCAAGCACCCTATGTTCGGTAGATTCTCGTAAAGGATACCCTCGTTTATTCACGACTGCCTACATGCAGCATCGGACAGCATGTCCTCCCAAAAATCATCTCATCAACCAAGAATTCAGTCTGAATTTACAAAAATTTCAAAGCGCTGGACACAAACGGAACAGTCGAGAGGCGGCTGCCAAATGCGTAGTCCACAATCACCTTATGGATCCATTACCTTAGTTGTTAATTATGGTTGAATATATTGTCTCCAACAGTTTCTGTGATGTATCAAGAGAAAGCTAAACATAGAAAAATTAAAGTTTAATTATATGCTTCATGGACATAATATATATTTCAACCCTAAAACCCCACAAAGTCGGAATGCCCTGTACAATTAATTACGGGTTTCGTGTTTGCCATCAACAGAAAATGAAGATCTTTTTACTAAATTCAGTATGCTAAGTGAGTCTGAAGAGAGATTTTTAACGAAACGCGCAGTCTTCATCCAAAAACCCGTAGCATTTATGCTATCACCAGAACTCATTAATTAGGTGGTTTCATTTAAGTCCCAACGGCGACAATTATAATGATTAATGGGGTCAGTCAAGGACAAGTAGTCAATGCTGGCGAAACATTTGTGATGCGTGCACATAAGCGACTCCCATCCAGCGTGTTTTATGGCATGGTGACTCGCCTTTTTCGCTGGAGTTTTTGTCATTTATCTTAAGCTATTGCGTAATTCCAAATAAACGTTATGTTCACTCATGATCGTGACCCGTTTTGGAGTTTTATTCTCATGATTATATCCAGCAAATCTCCATTATCTGTCCTTCGGTGACTGATGGATCTTAAGTGCCTAACTGACATCACGTGTTCTTTTCTGTTTGTAGTGACTGATCGGACCACTCATGCCAACTGATTCTTTTACATGACCTTATAAGCCGCTGCAAAGCCGTGCCCTTCTGCTGAACCGTTCAGGGTAATGCCTTGACAGTAATGGTTGTGGTGCGAATGAAACCACCTGGCTGAAGTGCCCAAAATGTGCAGTACCGTGATTCTGAAACCCGATCAAAATTCATAAATATTTTTTTTGTAAAGAAACGCACGCGTAGCGGTCGCAGTGTTCTGTTGTGCGTTAACTGTGATATGAATGAAGACGTAAAATTTGAAAAGCCTCACAGTAGAACGATCTTTATACCCAGTCGGTAAAATTATACAACATTTGCCTTGATTGCTGCAAACATAAGGCAGTTACTCAATCTTTACGTAAGCTGATATTGTATAAAGGAACTTGAAGGAAATACCACAGAAATAGCAATTGTATTTTACAATATTACCAATAAAATAAGTAGTTAAGAAGGCAGAACACCTTAAACGATGAATTAAAGTTACACCTAAGAAGTCATTGCTTGAGGAGCTAGTGAAAACTTGCGAACACGTAAGGTGTTCCCGTGACTGAAGGACGAAGGGGGCTATACATTTTTAAGTGGAAGTTGGCCACAGTGCAAATCAGGTACTCAAGGCCTACCAGTAGCATGGAGGTAGGGAGTTCAAAAGACTCCTGGAGTTTGGCGAGATGTGCCCTGCTGAGGATTCGCAAAAAGAGTAGAAAAGCCATACAGTTTAGCTTCTGCAGCTTGATTTTCATTGTACGTGTGTAGAAAAAGGGTCGACAGCTTCAAGACTATGTGGAGCAGATCGTCATGGATTATTATAGAGTGAGAATTACCCGCGGAGAAGTCCATTTGTTCGAAAGCCGGGCAGAAGACAAAGGGAGCTGAAAATTAAAATTTCATTTTAAGCTGAAGTGGTGACTGGAAAAAATCCACGGTGCCCACCAAAGTAGTCTTTTATGAAATCAGTACTTATGAAAATTTCCCCAGCTTTCCTTCTTCAACCTTGCTCCTGCTCAAACCGACCAGATTTCTCGTATGTTCGACGACGTGGAAGACGGCCACTTGGAATGCAGCTATTGGTGATCAACGCTGAACCTGAATGAAGCATCTAAATATCTTCATTTGATCTCACCTGATAGGGAAGCGCTTGCTTGCAAAATACCCATTTTAAGAGGCAAATGCTTGTTTGTACGTCAGAACTTAGGAAAAATTTATTTGTTGCTTACTTGTTGTTCTCATTCAACGGATAAGTTTTGAGTTACTCTGCCCAAAAAGGAAAAAAACTTGCAAGAAACACGTTCATTTACCTGAAAAACTGCCTCTCAGGCAACCTCTCCAAGTGAAGTGAAGAATAATGTGGCCAAGTCCCCTCTAAATGCTGAAGGAGCGTATTACTTATCAGCCACTTGTGATCAGTTAGTGTATAGTTTTTACTACTAAGTGCAGAGATACCGGTTCAAATCCTCCTGAAGATTCGTGAGATTTGCACTCCTAATGTTCTGTTAAAAAAATGAAGCAGCTGTACAGTGTTTCCAGGCTTTTTGACTTAGATTTACTTCCGTTGCTTCTGGCTAAAGTATCAATCCCCTCGCCAGCTACCATCTTTAGAATTCGACAACCGATACAGTGGTTCCTTGTGGTACTATCCTGTTTGTACGCCGGTGTTTTCGACAATAAATGGAGACTGAGGACAGTAATCGACACATCGCTACGTTGCACTGCGCTACGCACTGATGACGTCACCTCGATTGGTTATGAAACGTTTGCAATCAAATTGCATAAGCACGACAAACAAAACAACGACCACATTGCAACCGTTATACTAGGAGGAAATTACCTGCCTAATCATTGAGATAAAACACGTTAATGTAAACGGAAGCAAAATAATTATCCCAGAGAAATCAAATTTTTATATCATCTTGCAAACTTATAAAACCGTGAAAATGTTTATACACACTTTATTCCCAATGGCACTTTCCTCGGAGCTTTTCTGGACTTTTACCACACGTTTGTGTAATCGTGCACAGTGACATTTGAAGCATAACTATTGGTTTCATAAATGAAAGATGTAAAAATCGAAAAACAGGTTTTTCGGAAGTATTTTCCGAAGCATTCCACTGACAGTTTTTGCTGATAAATAACGCATAGGATTCGGAAAATTTTCAATTTTCTACCTACCAGGATTTTTTACAGGTCGGCAAAATGATCACTTGTTAACCAAGGGGAAAGATTTTTTGAATAAATCTTATTACTGGAACAGGATAAGATATTTTGCAAAATACAAAGACAACTGATCCCGATGATGTGAATTAGCCCAATTGTGAAATAAAACTCTACCGTAAGATACTTCCGACTGCCCAAGAGGATGGCTTTTTGCGGTCGTCGTGATAGTTTTTATTTCTTCCACTTCAACTGATGGTTTCGATTGCTTTCATCGGGATGTGTTTTTATCGTTCCTTTCTGTTAGTCACCTCATGGAAACTTCCATCAAGACTGTGTAAAAAAAGAATGTCATGGCTATGTGATACACAAAACGTCAACATTTCTTTCATTTCAGTTTTTTGGGGCTAGACGTAATCCAGCTAGATTTTCTCTCCGTAAGCTTTTAAAAAAGGTTTGCTGCGGAATATTTACCGTAAGAATTGCACAACCGGCAATTCACACTGATCCTTTATATGGACCAGGTCAGAAAATTCAGCAATTAATTTTCATCACTCATTCAGCCACAATACACTACTTATATAAATTTCCTTTCGAGCAAATTTTGCACATATCTTTCGATGGCTTAGGCTGAACATAAGTGCCGTTATTTTGAGATTCTGATCCAGATGCGAATTTCCATAGCCGTGCGCTTTCGACCCCGATGCGAGGACAAAAGGCCTGTGCTTCATGCATATGATCACCTCGGTATATTTTTTCATTTCTCCGCAAATTGACGATGCGTCATTATGTTAGGTGGTAAAGTGGAAACACCGTCATAAATATCTTCGACGACATTAGGCCACTGGTACTTAACTAGTGCAAAAATGTCATGAAACAATGAGAAATGAACTCTTGTGGGAAGAAATGAATTGTTGGGGAGTTGGGTGAGGCTTGGTGAAAAAAACCTAAGTCCTTAAGAAGAGCGATGGGCAACACAGCCTCAGCTTTCTAGAAGAACGACGGGAAGAACAGATCAGAGCACCACGTCACATAATGACACTGTCAGGTGGATTGACGTAACGTCTTTTGTGGACCCTGCCAAACAATAACCTAGCGCGTAACTGCAAGTGATCTTTAGTTAGGCAGTTTTGAAAAAAACTGACACCAGAAGAGCGATTTCTGGTGCCATGCGCTGTGGTATTTCTAGCCATTTGGTAGAAGTAACTAGTTAACCTCGAGCGAGGAGATGTAAAAAGCTCACATCACCTTAGCTGATTGTAACCATTTTCGTTTCGTGCTGCCACATCATGATCTGTCCTCTTCAATCCCTTTGTCAGCATGCGGTCGAAATATAAAAAGGGTGTCTTCTTTGACAGAACTCAGTTAAAAACACTCTATATTTATCCACAGCACCTCGGCTAGCATGTGTTGCCTTCCGCACTGTAGTATGTGTTTTCTTACCAGGCACTTACCTGTGAACTACTGTCAGCTAACATCTGCTGTGTAAAGAAGGTACCAGGAATAATTTGTATAATAGCATTCGAGCTCTTCAGATTGCACCTAGGAACCACACTCTGAAACCGAAAATAGGGCTGTTCATCCAGTTACCTTGTAGACTCCGCCATCTAGCTTGGAGGAAAATCTGTTATCAACTCCACAGATGGCGAAAGTTGACATCACTCATCACAACACCATCGTGGTTCATTCAGCCACCAAGGTATGCAAACCCGTCAGCCTGTTGTTCCAAAGCGATACGAGAAAATAAAGTTCACGGAGCAAAACGCTGCACTTTGAAAGTGCATTACGCCTGCAAAAACAACATACCAGCATCAACAGCCTGTTTATGGGATATTGTGAGACATGGTGATAGTCGAGTGTCGAAATGATATATTTTCCGTCACCTAGATCCACCAATCTTTCCCTAGGTGCCACTTCGATCCTTAGGCTGCCGATCCATTGGATCGTGCGCTCCAATTTTCCACTAGTGAGAGAAAGCAAGAAGGCGAAGCGCGTGTGAATGGCACAATGTTTTCCGCAAGAATGAGGTCAAACAGATTTCGTGACATGTGTGCAACATGCGTTGGGGTTGATCGAAGGTGGGAAATTACGTTATCTATAGAGTGGTTTTATAACTCATCGTTTAGGCCACCGTTGGTGACCTCCGCCAAGAGCACAGCAACCAGAATGAAAAAGACCCAAGAAAATTCGAGGTCCTCTTTAATTACTATTGTTTTTCCACCAGTAATCAACCCAGATACTCGGGCGAGATTAGAAGCCTACCGACAGATGGGATGGATGTAGGTGGTTTTTCGTGGCACCTGAATGGCGTGTCCTGAGATGGGATACAACATAGCATGGGAAATATATAGCAGTTCCAGATTATCTGTTATCACCTAAAGCAGTTGGCTAATTGGGAGAAAGCGTTTTCATGAATTTATTAGTCCGATTGTGATCTTTGTTGAATTTTAATCTGTGTTCATTTGAGTCGACTGGTTATCCCAGAGCATTCTATTTTAGCAGTTTCCTATTTGCTTTGATTCGCCCCATCTCAACTTGCATAGCGTTGTTGTCTGATCCTCTCGAGTTTGCTTGGTCGATTGCACCGCCCTATTTCCTCCATTGTAACGGCCGGAGTCCGTGCGCTCGCCGGATAATTTGCACTTTGATTAATTCACTGGGCTCCTATTTTATTCAAACTGATTTGTCCGTTTAAATCGGGCTTTTCTGTTACTTCTGTGAGTTTCTCGTCTGGTTCTTTGCGTAGTTCAAAGCTCTGTAGTTTTGGCCATCTGTTGCCTTTAGTGGTTGGCAATTTGGGTCAATGTCTTTATATTTGTTGATACCTTCTTCAATGGAGGATCGTGCTTCCATAAATTCATTACCTTTAATTGCTGCCTTTTGGGTCTCCCATAATTAGATGGTAGATTTATAGGCGATCGTCATATTATGCTGTCTTAAGATGCTTGCCGTCATTTCATTGATGTTTTCGATGTGTGGGAATACGCCTTGTTTGATTCTGCTTTATGCCTTTGTTGAAGTCCTTATTACCTTCCCAAGCGATTTTCAGATGAGCTTCCTTGGGTGCAGCTTTCGCTTGAAAAACTAGCATAGGTGTTTTTTAAATCTTGGATTCTGTAGTGTTGCAGTGCGCCAGAACGCAGCTTTTGTGGTAGCTCAAAATTTGGTCTCAATGCCGTCACCTTTCCACAGACCTCATTTTATAGAAGGTAATTGGGCAGTCTAGTAATGAGGACGTCAGAAAATGCCAACTTTCTTGTTTACTTCTTCAGTTGTGGATTCGATACTGTCAGCAGCACGCCAGTAATCTTTGTACACGAGTTTATGCGGTGATCACTTCATTCGGATGACGTTTACCTGGTCTAGTACTTGGGTGGACAGTTGTTAAAACTAACTTCTACTAATCATTACTAGAATATATGCGTGTTCCTCTTGAAGGACCTGATAACTTTCGAGCCTTGAGCATTACGAGGAATAATACGTGGACAAAGCACAGGAACGTCCTGAAAAACCAACGGGTTCGCTCCCACTCGGGCAAGTGTCATGCATACGTAAACATCACTATGGACGAATAAAAGTTAGTTATCCTGCACCCGATTTCGCGAGAAAACTTTGAAATAAACGTAGTACAAACCGTAATATTGTTTGCAGATCGGGCTGACTGTGTTACAAACAAAAAACAGACAGCCTGTAATAATATGTTGACAGAATAGTAAACAAATTCACTCGATCTTGCCCATCGCTATGTAAAGAAAACCTGTCATACTATCCCGCATGAGGTTCATTGAGCATCATCTGGGGCAAACAGGCTAGCACATACAGGCTGTGAACCCCACGCTGGCTGGTTATGAAGCTCATGGTGAACATTAATTAATGGACTTTCTTGACATGCCCACTACAGCTTGTTGTCGACTGATAAACTGTAAGTTCTTTATTCCAACTAGCCTGGCAAAGCACCCGAAAACTACCAAACTATGGACTTGAAACCTAATGAGGGCTAGTAGCACGGTTTCGTGCAAGTGGAGTGAAAATACATCAACGTATCATCCCATGGTGAAGATCCAAAAACAACCGGGCAAAATTTCATGGCTGATCCTGTATATATAAGCTGAAAAATCTCGTTATGTCCTTGTAACATTTGGACGAGCATGCATTCATCTAAAAAGACCGCTTGCTTACATTCTGAGAAGACATTCCTATTTGTGCCTCCGGTTTACATTTCTTTCGGCTTGCCGCGCGACTGAACCAAATACCTCACGACGCTTTTATTCTTTGTGTTTCAAACGTGAAACATGCGTTACTCTAAACACGAGCTGTATGCTCCATCTGGCATATTCTATAATCGGCGTTGAGCGGGGTGATGGATAAACACAAAATTTAAATGGTCAACCGCATAAAGGGCACAGTGTTATGTTGCTTCCGGCTTTCTTTTTGTTCTAGTCGGGGTTTAGGCTACGCGCATTGTTGTTATCTCAATGTCTTTTCGTTTTACGACCCCCGATAACAATGACCTCCCGTAAAGTGCGATTCTCCGTGAGTGAGTTTCGTCTGTGAGAACTAAGCCAACAACTGCTGTGGAAGCAAATATCTAGAGTAAAATTAATTTGCTGCAGGTGAACATTTATATGTGCCCATGATAAACGGTATTCAGAATTGATAACTCTAGCAGTCGCTTCCGGCACTAAGCGGAAGAAAGAAAGCAAATCTCATTGTCACTGGTATCCCAAATTACGGTTCCAGTTAACCAGTTGGTTCCAAACAGTGAAAACTAAAAATATCCACTAAATCAGGTTGTGAAGCGTGTTCGTCATAGAAGACGACTAGAGGAAGTCAGCTGAAACGGGTCCCTTCTAAATGGTGATCACACTCTGAAGTTACTCTCTCCGGAAAGGAAAGATGTAGTTACGGAGAGTGCCCACCCAATGATTTTTTAAAATGATTTTAAAAAATATAAATCGAACAACGTTTACTCAGTCTAAACTGACGTGCCACGACATGTCTAACCTATTTTAAAATTTACCCTGGTGTCTGGTTCAGGAGTTCTGTTGGTTGCTATTACACTCAGCAAGCTCTGCATGCACATCCTAAAATATAGCTAAAAGAAGTTCTTGCAAGATGCACGTACGCTTCAACAACAGATAGGCACTCTTTCCGTTTTTCCCTTCACCTTGTTTATGCGGTGTGAAATGACACATTAATGACGACAATTTGAACTACTGCATTTTAAGCACACTATCTACCTGTTCTTGAAAGCAGATTACCATGAATAATACCGTCAGCGAGTACGAAAGAAATCATGCCGCAGTTGTCTAACTCAGTCAAAATATGCGTCTTTGTCTCTGGAGACTTAAGAATAAAATTTTCAATGGGGAAGCGAAAGATTTGGTAAGGGAAATTGTTTACCTGTTCCAAAGGTAAGATTTGAACAATAAACAAAAAAATTGGTTGCACCCAGGCGACACGTTAATAATGACATTATTTCTGTGCCAGTTGCCAAAATAAGGAACCCCAGTGAAGTGTAGTAGTCTACTCTATACTCTACTCTATACTCTATACTCAGGTAGTCAGTATGTTGGAGCAGGTGTGATTTTAATGATTTCGACCATACATTAGTTTTTCTCGTTCTGTCGAATGTCATTGAACCAGAGTGCATTCAAAAGCAAACAGCCTGGGTTATACATCATAACCTATATACAGTCAGTAAACCCGAGGTAGTAAGCTGTAATGGATGTTGGACCCTGACGGTACCCTGTGAAATAAACTGTCCAATATCATATTTGCACTTCGTTCGTTTTACACAGAAGGCATTGGGGGTTCTATAAATAGTAGATTGACAAAAAGTGGATGGGATTCTGAAGGCGTGTTTATCGTCGTGGATATATGCAAACAATGGCCAAATGACGTAATTCATCAAGATTCTAAGTTGTTTTGTGGCTCACGCACTGTACGTACGATTGTATGACTGCAAACTGTTTTTCCCATAATATAAAATTGTAGACCGTAGATTCTACACTTGAAAATAACACCTAAATACACCGAATTATTATAATGCAGAGTAATTTATTCCGTGTGGAAACACGCTTGTTTGATTGGTACCATTTAAGTGCATGTAGCTTGCTCGCCTTGACAGGAAGTTATGCTTTCACCGTGCTTCCTTAAAATGGGAATTAGTCATTGACATCCGACTAAAGTTATATTACACAGGCAAGGTGTGTTCATCACAAACGATACTGAGTTAAGCTCCTTGCTTCAACCCGCGCTGGGTTGCCAGCAGAATTATGTAAACTTCTTCGCTAGCTCTAAAAACTTCCAAAGTCTGCTTAATTATTCCTCAAAATTGCACCTATCAGACAGTTTTCAGTGCATCATGATTCTAAGCATGGGATCTTAGCCTTCAGCCGGATAACCAACCGGTGTATCACTTAAAACATTGGTTGTTATCTGGAGCGATCTACCACAAAAGATAAGGATTATGGTGCTCTGCAGGGTTTGGGCTCTGGGTATTGGGGGTTACCATCATATGTTGTATGTCTGATGTACTCGCGTATACTCAAGGAGGATGCGACGTATTCGGGGAACTTCTTTTAAAGTTTACGATCCATAGCGTTTTGCATTAATACGGATCATAATTCCTATTTATTCAGCCTGTATTGCTTTTCTTACCCACGCAAAATGTATACAATGGAAAAGCGATATACGAATAGGGAGCTACCGCAACTACAACGCAGGAGATTCAAACCCACCGGCTGGAGGTTAAGATTTATAGCGAAAGGAGGGGTTATGGATTCGGAAATTCTCCCCAACAGTTGTTGTAGATACTCTGTGCTAGAAATACGTCGGATAAAGTGGTTCTTCTAGACGACTGGTCGCTTCATGGAGGTTATGGTTCTTTCCATGTAACCACATGTAGTTATTTGCAGTCAGACGGCTAAGGGGAATGGACTTGGCTGGCGTTTATGTTAAATATTAAGTAGAAACAATTTTCTGATGTGCTTTTTTGCTGTCCTGAGTAACTAAAACTAAGACAAGGTTGCAACTTGCTTCATTTGTATTCGAAATTTTTAACATAAAACAACCATCACGTGATAAACGCAAACGCTTATTGTTCGACAACCCTTTGTCACATTTAAGCAGCCCTGTTCATTCTTGTGAAGGAGATATGGGATGATCTAACGGAAACTGTCCATGTCACAGGATGAACTGCTATCATAAAAGTATCGCGTAACAATGCTGTCGGATCGAACGTGAAAACACTAAGACCCTTGTACGTGATGACTGAAAGCCGAGAGCAGTTAGGAACTTGGTCAAAAAATATATTAAACTGCACACAAAACCATCACTTCCGAACCAGGAAAGCTTAAACTATGTAGTTTTGGTGAGTCGAAACAAACCACTTTTCACGAACCATATTCAGCCAAAATTTCCTCGAAGGGATGGCTAATCAACTATTTTCTTGACTAATCTGGAAACAATTGAGGAGAGATCTATGCTTAATGGGAAACAAAATCAGCTAAGAGAAAACACGAATCACACAAAAATCACGGGGAGGTCACTACACTGTCGCTTTTTGTCTTCTAGCCTGTCTGAATCTGATAATTAAGCCATGAGTTTCACGTGTCCTGGAGATCCAAAAAACAAATTACTCCGAAATTCATCCTGGCAGTAATTCAAGAGCGGACAATAATTCAATTATGGCACCGTCAGAATTTAAAGTGCAATGCATCACATTTATGAGAGGCAAACTAATCACCACAATATAAGCATTCGTTCCCTTGAATGAATCCGAATGGCGCTGAGGGAGAGAAGAAGGCTTGCGCGGGTTGGCATCCTTTTGAACTCTTCCAAAATCTGACTCCTGAATTTCCAATGCTGGATTTCACGTTTGCTTCCTTGCTACTTGTTCAACGAGAATGGTCACAATGATACGGCTATGCACTCAATGTTCAGGCGTTTCAGTTGTTTCCTGATAAATCTGGATTATAGCGTAATCTGTCCCGGATCAGCATGACCAAGCCAACGAGATTTGTTACCAACACGCAAAGCAAATGTCCGAGCAAACGTTTTGTGCCTGAACTGAATATAGGGAAGATTTTACTCAGACTGGTGAAGAGAGCACTAAAGCACACTTTAGGTGTCGTTTTTGTTGTTTCGTTTTCCATGATATGAAGAATCCGTCAATCCCGGAGCATCATTGTTTGCCTCTTCGTTTGGTAGAATTCAGTCGCCAATGCTTTTGCATTAGTGGCTGTTTCACTACAGGACCGTCTTTTAAGTGAAGTTTCTTCCTTACAACCGCCATAAGCATAAGAGCGTTCTGTTGTGAAGTAAACCTAGAACTGGCAGCGCTGTTTGCGTGTATGTACCGTTCCATTGTTTTAGCTGCCTTACTCCTAATATCTTTTAGGCCTGTGGCTTTTTCAACGGAGGTCAACGGACATAGATAAATCGTGAGAGAATGTGACGTCATAAGAAATCATGGATCAATCACATAAAAGTGGACGGTTAAAGGACTCAGTATTAGCCTATCACAATCACTCGGAAGTGCTTACACTTCCAGACACTCATTCAGGCAATCTGGATCGAACCCGACAACAAGACCGCCATTGACATCGATTAGCAACCATATTCTGCAGGGTCTCCAACCAGGCGCAGTGGGAAATTCGCGGTCTCCACCCTTGAAGGTAAGTAGCACCGACAGCACCCAAACGTTTGGTAATCTCTTTTCCACCCCTCCGCCAGCTCAAGGGTTGGCCACCTCTCTGGTTCCGCCACTCCGAATCGGGCACGAAAACAGCAAACTTTTTGGTAAACGATGGTTCGGCATAGCACAACACATCAATGTAGCTTCTGGTGCTCGATACATGTTTTATTGAAAATCCCCCTTGCACGACTGAAAATTCGCTTTCTAATTGCCTCATTACGAACTTGCCGACACCAGCCCACACGAGCTTTGGTTCTGAGTCAACGGTTGTCGAAGATTTGAAGGCCTCTCAGTTCCGCTGCACGAACAGGCCAAGTCTCACAGCCATACGACAAAACAGCCCATGCTGTAGCCTGATAAACACGTCCCTTGAGATTCAGGGATATAACGCTTTGAAGCCACAGGTGTCTCAAATTAGCAAACGCTACCCGAGCCTTGCAGATTAGTGCATTGACCTCGTCTGTCACACAACATTCAGAATAACTACAGCTTCCAATATACGTAGAAAGCTCCACCACTTCAGGTGCCTCTCCCTGGATTGCAAGTGGCGTGTTTAGTGACTGCATGTCCCTACACTTTGTGGGTGAAAAAAGCATACCAAAGGTCAGGTTATCCAAAAATACATACGCCTTCTCCATCTGTTTGAAGACGAGAAAGATGTCGTCTGCATATTCCAGATCAACAGGATTTTCGTCAGCAGCTATTTGAACTCCAGGGTTTTGAAGAGCTTTCAGCGTTCGTCTCATTATCTCATCGATCACGGAACTAAATAGGAAATGAGAGAGTGACAACCCCTGAAGGACACTACTTTGTATATGGATGCTTTTGGAGAGCTCTCCGTATACTCTCATACGTCAGGAAGTCTGAGCATACAAAGACACTTAGGACATTTGGCGCTGCACTTACGCATTTTTGTCGGTAAGTCCCTGTATTTGTACTCATCACTGATCTGATCTGCTAAGATGATGTTCTCAATTAACGTTATATTTTACAAAACACAGTAAAAGAATTTATGAAAACGAGACTTTAGTGTATTTAGTGGTGCGCCTATTAACTATCTGGAAGTTTTAAGCAAAACGGAACAGTGCTTATGTTATTCTGCAGAATAAATAATGAGCTGCATCGCATTAGGTGGTTTATCTTTCGGGAGGACGCACTTGACTATTTGTAATACTGTTTAATCGTCCTTGACGGTTGTATTTAGTCACAAGCAGATATTTCCTTTATTTGCCTAAAAAGTGAAAAGTGCTAATCTGTACTTTTGCGCTCAGCCTGGCAGGTTTTGTATCCAGGTCAGATGCAAAACGGGAGTTCAGATACTCATTCTTATCAGTTTCGTACTCCGGCGTTCAGCATGGAACGTTCCCAATCTCAAAACGCAACTTTAGATAGCAGTCCACTGAATTGATGACTAGTTTCGCTTAGATACACCCGAAACTCGAAATTTGTTATGACAGGTGCTGCTAGATACGAAACACTACCGATCTAGTTGATTAATGTTGCTCAGCTGCGTTCGATGTGTTCGATCCTAAGTGACGGCCAAGGTTGTCGCTGCAATTACCGAAACCTGCTTTTGAGTTAATAGACAGAGCGCACTAATTATACGGTCGGTGAAAGCTCTTTCACAGTTCAATACTGGCTTTGTCCTTGTAAGAACTCATTAGATAAGCGTGATCTCCGGATTTCCATCAACCTAACGTTCCACTTGAACTGCGAATTGTACGAAGGGGACGAAGTACACTGACTTGCAAATCATATCGGTGCTAACGAGAAGCTTACCTGAAATGCCTCGTTAATTATATCCTCAAGCTCGGTAAATACGTCTATGTGACGTAACCAAGAAGACCAAAACCTGTGGTGGGCTTTCGAAGAGCTTTTTGTCAAGCAGATATGCTGCAATATCTCAAATATCATCCCAACGGAGAAATTACATGCCGTTTATGCTGTACACCAAGCTGAGAATTCATAGGCACTACTATAATACCAGTGTAATTTAAAATAGTGAGTATTTTGTTTTACACTTAAAATAAGCGAAATAGCTTGTTTTAATTCAACAAAGGACCACATACGGCACATCGTTATAATTCACATTTAGGAAGTTTGTTTCGTGAAGAAAATAAGCATTCTGTGAGGTGGAGACTCTTTTATCAACCATCTGGATGAGCAGTTCCCTGGCTGATTACCTTGGGCCCGTAGACACGGGTTTATCAGACATTCGCTAAGACAATGCTTAGCGGAGTTCGTTGGGGGCTATGCGCAAATGCGCTGCAGTGCATCTCACTTTAAGGCAATTAAGTTTAGGTTCAGCCGCAGTTCACCACGTTAACACACACGAGGAAGATTAAAGTCGACTGGCTGACCGTAAATCACACGCAGTAGTTGTTCAAGTAATCTGAATAGTATATCTCACGGAGTCGTGACCGGGGAGAAGTGATATTCAATGACAGGAACAGCGCACTTCAAATGTTCCGGTAGTTTCGTTTTGCCACTGAGAGTGTTTGTGAAATGCAGAGTAAATTCTATGTGCCAAAATTCACATTGAATTTTATTCTAAGGTGTGCGACGCCACTGATGTCATAAGCAGGCGACAATCAGTTACATCAGGGGAAGAATCACGTGAGTTTTAGCCCAGCGACATGTAGATTTAAGCTCTTTTTGACTCCATGTGAGGGTTAAACGTCACAACGAAGCAATCCCCACTACCCAAATAGTTCAGTATAACTGACTGCAAAGGTGCTGTCTCTCAAGAAGCCGGCTTTCTATCGCCATGAATGACTTTACTCGATAAACATTGAATGTAAACAGAAAACTGAAATATGAAAAGCGTTACATTTACTTCCTTCGCATTACAGGACGTTACCCCGTCTAAATTGTACTGATTTTTGTCCAGGTTTGGACTGTGTTTGGTTGCGTTTTTCGCTCTTTGGTAATAAAATATTCAAAATCCTGTGAGTATTGATTCAAGGTTGATCCACGGTACAGTGAACAGCTCTGTGGGATGTTGGTGAAAGTGTGAATGCTCTGAGTTGAACAGCAACGGAGGAAGATTGGAAAAACTTTTGAACAATGCAGGGTTTCAAGCGTCCTGTAGAATGGTGCTTTTAAATTATCCGATCTGATCATCAATGCCTGATTTAAACTCTGATCATCTGGCTTGTGGGGTGAGCTGGTAAACCTTCCCACGCCAGCTTACGCCAAGCATCCCTGAATTGTTTTGTCATACTCCACAGTGTTCCGCCATTCATCTTATCTCGCCGACGAGTAGGGGCCATTAATTTCCGGTCCAGCGAAATTTACCACTCCAGTCATGACCCCAGTCCCAAGCCCTAAAAGTTGACCTGGATGTTTTGGCAGTCTGAATCCCTCTAATTCATGACAAGGATAGCCTTTCAGGAAACAGAAACAGAAATCGCTGCCTGGAGTGACAACCGATTTCTTTTCAGTTATGGTGGTATTGTATTTACAATTTCTTAGTTCAACTCTACTAGCTGCCTCAGGTGTGTACTCCTGACACAGCCCTAAGAACGTAATAATATGGATGGTCTAAGGCCTTTACTTAATGCGACAGTTTACAAGATGTTTCATGGCGTGAAAGTGCTTAGTTTAGCTTGTCTAGTCAACGCTACAAAGAGTAGAAAGTGATGTGAGCCCAGTCACTTGAAACTTGGTTTTGCCACTAGTCTTCTAGCTCACAAGCCTTGGTCTTTAAACGTCCCTCTTCTGAGAAATAAAGTTTTTGTATTCTTCGAGACCTCTGAGTTCAGTCGAAAAAAGTCACCGAAACCTACCGGATTAGTGTTAAGCTCTCACCTCTCAACGCTAATTTAGTGTGTCACTGAAGATAAAAATGGTGCTACTGTTTTCTGAGGGTGCTTCCGCAGACCATGTTTGTACCTGTTTCCGCACAACTGAATCTCCGTGGTAGGAGTAGAATAGATGAGTACGACTCAAAACGGTTATACCAGCCTCGCGATGCCAAGCGGTATTAATAAGCTGCATAAAGGTCAACTTCAGGCAAATCCCACTCTTTCATGATTCGGCGCACACTAACAATTCCACTTCGAAACAGGCAATCAGTTGTTTTATCTTTTTAATGCAAAATCAATTCGGTTGTTCCGGTAACGCGTGTAGAACAGAACCAGAACAATGAAATCGAAGCGACATTTGTATATTAACTAGGCACCACCCGATGGTTTGCACCTCTTTCTTATGTCACGTCAGTTTCGCTTTGTGTTCGAAACTCCCGACATCCATTTCTTTGATTTGGCAGTTGTCCGATTTTTTCCGATCATGAAGTGCTTGGGACGTGACTCCTTTTTCATTCGTAAGCACTCCAAACTTTCCAGTTCTGATGCTCGGTTATGAGTCAATAAATATTTTCCATCTTTGCTAGGATTACTGTGCATGCAACACGTATGTAAGTGATCAAACGACACCATCAAATGAGTTTAATAAATGTCACTCTCTCCTGATATTCACCGGAGCTCCAACATTGTGAGAGAATTAACTCAGATTAGACCACTTTCTCCCAGGAGGCTTACTGATTTCAAAGATGGTAAAAAGCTGGCTGTCGCGATATTTTTTTCCGTCTGTTTTACGGAGGTGCCACAAAAATTAAATCAATTAAACTGTCACGAAACGACACAATTGCTATGCTGCAGTCCCTTCTTATCGAATAGAATTGACTGGAGATTATATTTGTGGTTGGCCTTCTGCAAGAAATTTCGCTCTAAGGAATGGCATTTTCTTGGAGAGGACGTTTTTGGAAGATTACCGTTGGCTGATTACTTGGGGTGTAAAACTTACAGGCGACCCAAAGTGAAGAATGTAGGTTGGCTGTTCGTCAAGTGGCAGCTGATCTGGTCGCCAAATTTGGCCGTGGGATTGCGAACGTTTTATCATCATCATGTGAGGAGACAACGTCAAATAACCACGCACTGACGGTATCTCCACGCATTACGAAGATCAGCTGCCACCTGGCGAATAGCCTATCAACCCACCCAAAGCCACCAAAATTTAGATACATTGAGGAATGTAGGTCTTGTGATTTGAGTGAACTCCATAACAAATACAATCAGAATAGATGACGAACTTGAGCAAAAAAAGCGCGAATTAAAGATTTGAAAAATCAAGATGAACGAAGGTTTCTATCCGGATATTTTGACTGTACTTGAAGCTTTCGGTTTAAACTGTTGATGGAGCTGACTTGATTAGGGTGGTTTTAGAAAAAACGAAACAGACGCCAGCGTGCATTTAGGAAGCAAACAGTTTTCAGTCAGCCGAGTGCAACAAAAATATGATATTGCCTCTTCTGTGCCTTTTTTGGATCAAATGATACTTTATCTTCATAAATACTAAACATACCGGCATTTTTCTTATGCGTTCTCCCATTTTCAGATGAGTGACTCTATGCAAATCCCTTGAAATGGAGATCCTGGAAAACATGTGTCAGTAAAACAAGCAATATGTCCCGAAGACCACTTTTTGCATTTATTTGAAAACAAGAATTTAATAAAGCATTGCTTTCGTATCCTTACTTTTGCAAACTGAAACTACATTGCGAGCCTACCATATCGAAGTAGATACACGTGCAGCGACAACCTTCACGAGTCTTCGCAAAAATGACCTATATAAAATATCAGCAGGATTCTCTGTCCATTTAAATCAAGCAAAAATCAACTACACACCAAGTGGAGTCACAAGAACTCCTTATTAAATCCGGGAATCATGCAGCTGTTCCATCCCTGCTCGGAATTAGTAGCCGTGTGCAGCTCAACAATCCCTAGGGCAATTCGAACTTACTGCCGTTTGTCCACAAATGACTGACCATCTGTAATAGTCACACAAATTTAAACAAACAAAACGCGTACATTGGTCTTTACGTCAATTAATGTCACTTTACCGTTTGAAAGCAAGATCCTCAGGCGTGAAGCTCGCCAGTTCGTCTTTTGATGTGCTCTTTAGTAACTTCGATCAAACACTTCCTGTAATTGCTGTGACATCGAAAGCCACTTTGAGGTCTAGCGGCATCCTGTAAATCTCCTCCAAAATCCACTTCACCTGCCATGCTTTATACACCTGTTCTACTTGGGCGAAACTCAAAACTTCCTTGAACAAATGTCGCATACAGTTTGCATCCGAGATATTCTTCCACATTTGAGCGCCATGCTGTAATTCAGAAACTCTAACACGTTGAATTTGGGCATATAATTCAGGGCGAAGCTTTGCTGCATAACTGTCCTCTACTGTACTGAGACCGATGAGAAGGAATTCTTCCATAAAGGTTCCTGCAGAAATCAATTGTAAGCAATTTTGTTACCAAATACATACTTCACGTCTGGTGTAATCACCGAATTTAGTGAATTTTATCCAAATTATTCCTTCTGTTTCACCTGATTACCTCCTATGGGCCGGAAATTGCTGTCGTGCATCACTGTCCGACATAAGCATCTTGGTGTAAAATCGAGGGACTTCAATTTGACAACAGTAGGCTTTGTTTCCAGAAGGGTTTTAACTTTGAAACTGATTTTATTTACCGGATGCGGCAGGTTTTTTGGATGGAGACTGTTGTCCGGTTTTCTGCGTACACTTCAATATGCATACACGACCATAACACAAACATCCGCTTTTCACCAATGTTTCTACGAGTAAAAAAACAAGATACTAAAAACCACCCAAATAACTCTTTTTGCGGATATAAACAATATTGTTCGAACTCTACGTAGCGCTTATTGTTCTCCATATACACTAAAAACTCAATCTTGCGTCTCTTAAGCACAAAATTTTCTGATGAGGAAAATATCTACCAATTGTCTGTGTGGTAATTATGGCATAAGCAAATCTATCACCAAAGAAACCTGAAAAAATTGCACATGCCACGACCACTTCTCAGGATTTTTACAAGCAGACCATATAAATGTCTAAATTTGGGACACTGACACGAAGCTAGGTTTGCCTTGCTTCTCTCGTCGAACTACAGGATGGATTCTAGAGACCGTCCTGTTTACCTCCGATGCAACCAACCCGTAAGTGGTTGGGGGTCACAAAACACGAATAGCAGTTATTATAGCTAATACAACGAGAATACCATGAAAGTTCTTGGTAAGAGGCACACCAAAGACATGGAATATTGTCGATAGCCAAATGGCGTGCTTCCCCTTTCCGTTTTGCAAAGGTAACCACCAGATAACTTTGTATGTTTTGTGGGTGAGTTTTTGATGTTTAATTATGAATGGATGTTCAAGGATTTTGTCTGTTTCTCCCATAACACTTATCATGTTTTAGCTCTTAAATGATGCTAAATTGCTTACCTAACGTAAGCTCAAAAAGTTTTACTGATAGGTTTATTTACCGGCCTCAAAAAAACTTGTTGGGCACCGAAATAATCAGATGAATTGGTTGTTGATCAGGTGGCTGTTGATCTGTTCGCTGAGCTTGGCAACTGGCTTGCATACGTTTCGTCACCATACGAAGAGACATCATCAGTGCACAGTTGGGTGGGTAATTCTTTCAACACATTACCAAGCAGATGAATTCTGTTGATCGGGGTTTTGAACCCAAGGCGAATTCCATGATCCCGGTTCACGGGTGGCCGCCGTGCTTGATAATTGGTTTGTAAACGTTCCGTCACCAATCAAAGAGACACCGCTGATGAGGGCTTTGATGGCAAACCGATTGACAACTGCTTGACCATCTATCTGTTTCTAGATGTGTTGTAGGCAATTTATCGCACGATAATCTTCCTTCGCTGGTATGCCGAATGCGTCAACTCTGAACAAGCAAGCTTCTCAACATCAAGTGTAGTTACTCCTGACTAAAGAATTTTCACTCCCTAGGAGGTCATTCCTAGTAATTTCGTCACTTTTGGTCTCTGTATGAGTGTGTCTTTTACTGCTATTAAAATGTTCTTGTTAGTTCGCCGTGTTTCCCTTAATAGATTTATTATTCCTTATGGTGTATGTCTGTTGTTGAACGATGAATCTTTTATGTTAGTCCTGGGCTTTTTCTATGAAAATTTCCTCCTGTAGGTGACGTCTGTATAAGTCGCATGGCGAGAAGAACCCTACTTTTGTTTTATTTCTGTTGAGAATAATTAGCAGTGCACATCTTGGGAATTTTGAAGGAGGTTCGGCCTCACAGTCTCACCGACGGTAGTTGAAGGTTAACCCATTTGACCGCAAGCAGTTGACCGGTAGTATGGCTAGCCGGCGCTAAGAGGGGGTACAGTGCCACTCAGTCTTCAGTCGCATAATGCACATCATTTTCTGGGCCCTCCACTCGTAGTGTGAGTCGTTCCTCCGGTACTGCTTACCGTCTGTTGGTAGGTTGTATATTCTGGGTAAAGCATACCTATATCCGAATCAAGTGAAAAAAATTATCTGTCTAGTTTTCAGAACTGTTTGTGCTCCGAAATGACATTAATTAGGGCTTGACACTTAGCTTGACAAATCACCATCAAAATGTATTTTTGAAGGCAACAGACTACTCATAATGTTGCTGAAAACTCTTCGACAGTTCACGATCGGTTTCCCCCTCTTGGAGTTCATAAGGTAGCCGCAGTCCTCAAGTATCCCTCAGCCTTAGGTTCCACGCGAATCCTACCTGTAGAGAACTTGAAAAATACTTTCATTAGCACACAAATTTGGTTTTGGCAGCAAACTTATCTGAAAGCAGTTAAATTCCTGATTTGTGATAGTTGGCTTCAACCGAATGTGCTAGACCAGGCCGTCTCCGGTTTCATTTGGCACAATATCTGAGACGAAACACAATACTCACATCTTGGAGCTCCTGAATAAAACTAACACATGAGGCAACCCGGTGCAAAACATTCAGTTCAAGCACATCATCTTGAATGGGAGAATCAATCGGATCCGGTAGAATCTCCTAAAAAAACCAAATAAATGTTCATCTGAGAGCATTTGCCAGAAATATATTCCTCAAAAGTTTCTACTCTTTATCTAAGGCGCTGTGAGTGCTGGTTGTTTTACACCGTTTTAACAGTCTGTCCAAACTTGCGGACATATAAGGGCTGCCCAGATATGGTATCGGATAAATTTTGCCCGCCGATACAAGAGCTGATAATTGTTTCCTCTGAGTTTTGATTCGTTTGCGTAAAATTAGTTCGTTTGCTTTGTCTTTAGAAACGTTACACAAAATAAATACGGACAATTTCTCTCAAGTTGGAATTCCCAGGGGATGAGGGTGGTTCAGTTTCGAGCACTCAGCGTATGGGTTTCAGAAAGAGCGTATTTTACTCTCCTAGAAGCAAATGAAAAAAATTGACATCTTATTGCAAATAAATCGTATTTGCCAGAGGCATGCGTAAATAGCCTGCATAAATTTCGAATTCCCAGGCCTACGGTAAGAAGGCCTTCTTTTTGTGTAATTGTAAGCAAATAGGTGGGCTAGAGAAATACTTTCCTATACAGACAAGCAGTCTCTGAGCTGCTGTTAGTTTTGTTCGAAAGATGTTACTAAATTAGATTAAGACGACTTCTAATTGGTTATAATCTCCAGCGCTGCCGCTTTATAACAGACAACCACCTGGTTTTCTGTACCCATGTTCTGATACACTGTTTTCAGGATGAGCGTCCTCGCATACATTATCTATCAACCCAGTTTCATTGTGGAAAGTCCATGGACAGAGAGGGTTTCTAGGTGTTTTGGAAAGAGAGGAAGTATCGCCCTGAATGGATGGCAAATCATGGTGGTTTGCTCACTTATCACTCTGTTATTTAGATTTCTTTGCCGTGAATAATACGAGTGTAACAGACTTTTATCGCCCAGGAAAACCGGCCTGATTGAGATTTGACTGGTGGTACCATTTGGCTGGAGGGACGTGGACTTTGTGTGTATGATATTCTGTCCTCTTTCGTAACAAAGATGTTGGTGCCCAAACTTACCTCATGTTGTTACTTACGCGTTCTTTACAAACATTTAATAAAAGGCACAAAATGTAATCTTTCGCTCTCAGTTAACATCTACTAGACCTCCCGTAGTAACATACCCATACACACATACACTGGTCCAGAACTGTGAATCTGTTTGCTCCTTCTCCGTCGCCACTGTAACTCACAGCTTTCGTGCAACCAAATTAGTCTGGCTATTTCCACCTGGCTTCTTCATGAACACGAGTGGAAACCAAACTGAACTTTTTGTTGCGAAAACATTACAATAACTCCGCTGCTCATGGGTGAGCCCCCAGTTCGCTCCTCCGATCACTGAGTTTCGGGCTTTTTTCGGAAGATTTGGCCCAAGAAGCACCGTAAGTTTGATGTCCGGAAAACTTCATACGAGGTACAGTACGGATGCTATTTGCCATAAGACATGATAACACTGAGTGAATTGGTCTTTACCATCTATCTTCTTCCGTAACTAAGCATTCGGCACAATGGCAGCGCCAAGTCCCATGTTTGCCCTGTTAAATCCATTCACACTTGCTTCCACAGATGCTTTTTCCCATCTCGCGCAGAGCAGCTATGGGTTAAAGAGGATTATTTCCATTAAGTGAAAACTTCGCTTAGTTTGGACGGCCTACGCGGTTAATCAGGTTAAATGTTGCCGCGGTCCTCGGAAAAACGTCACCCTGGGGTGTGCCAGTACTTAAAACAGGTTTGTTGTGGTGAAGAGGGCCAGTTTTTTTGTAGTCTTGACTACTGAGGCCCAATCACGACACTAGGTTCAAATGACACAGGTCATCCTCAACACTTGCTGAGTTTCCACGGATGGCGTACTGAGTGAGTTCGGAATGGTGGTCACAATCGTCTGCCACCATCGTTAGCTAACTAATCAGCTAACATTCTCAGCGAACCAATATCCAATTTACTCAACACTTGTGGCTTTTTTACGGCCGACATAACACCTTTCCTAGACGAAAGGACAATTAAGTTCGATACTGACACCTATGACCGTCCTGCGCTTTTCAAGGAGTACAACTTGACCGAATAAAAATTCCTGTCCAGGCAAAATCCATTAAGTTACATTTACTTAGTTCTGCTTACTAATGAGTGCTGATACCTAACTGGTCCCCTCCGGCATTTTGTTACTGAGCACAAAGACGAAGGCAACATACCCGCCGTTTTTCAATCACACTGGTGCTTCTAGCAGCGTTAAAAAGACACGGTTGTTCGGGTTTCTACCCGAAAAGTGGTGGAAAGAGGTGACTGGAGACCACTTTGTAAGCCGCACACACTTCAAAAGCATGTCTAGGTGCTTCCGTTTGTAATAGCTAACTAAACGCGGCGTCCTCCCAGAGTGCCGTCTCTTCTCAGTCCCCTATTTTTTCACTCTGTATAAGTACGCCGATAGCATCGTGGTTGGCATTGGCTTAAAAGCAGCCAATCATAACCTATTGACTGCGCCGAATGTTTAGGTTACTGGTGGTATGAAAAATCCATTGTAAAACCCGTAAAAGTTGAGATGCTTTAGTCTCCCCCAGCTTTGGTCAACGCCACACTGATCTACCGAATAGCTATCAACTTAGCTATGTCATTATTACTCTCCAGATCCTACTTGTGAAATAGCACGGTACGAACTAATTACAGTTGGTTGCCTATTCGCATTCAAACTTTAATCGGCAGATCTCAACTACTGGAGGAAGCACGATTCCTACCGCAGTGTTAGGTCACTGATACATGTTTCTGGATGCGTTGAAATCTCATGTAATGCCCCGGGTCACGTTACAGAAAGCAAGCACTTTCAAGCCTTTTTCGTTTTTACTTTGGAAATCTCTTCCACAGTTTCTGACGCCATTTATATTTCAATCAGCGATTTTACTCCTACTTAACGTGCTCGTCAAAAACACCAAAAAGCACAGGGTGAAAATTCCACTTGCGATTATTCTGCAAGCCAATAACCGATTTGCCCCCGAGTTACTCCCATTTTCCTGCTTAATTACCTTAGGACTTGTTAATTCGTCCAGCGATGGATGTCTTTACGTACAGCATTTTTTCGGTGTAATGTCAAAACAGATCAGAGGTTTGCTAAACTTTATTTGATCTGTGAATCCTGACATATTACGTAAGCTTCTAGCAGGTTTTATCAACTTAACATGCTGTTTCGCATCAGGGAACAATACGGAAATCTTCCCTGTTACATCCGTTACGAGGTTTCGTGAATGCTGTGCATATGAAGTTTAGCGTCCCCTGGAAAATCAATGAACGCTCATGTCAGGAGTAGTCTGTACTGCTCACGGACTGAGAAATTTAGTTGCTTTTATTTATTCTTGTCCAGGTAGTTATTGAATGAACGTTCTTCAAAAGCACTAATTACGTACTTGTATTAGTCCTATAAGAAAGAAATCTTTCTATTAATATTGCAGCTCAGGTTTATTGAGAGCAATATGTATTTCCAAAGTGCAGAATGATTCGGTTCTACTGACGAAGCTGGAAAATCAACAGCAAGAAATTTACGACCAAATCAGAGGCATTAAAATAGAACAATACAAACGATTGACTGAACTCTGGCTTAGAATTTGTCAAAACCGCATTCGTATTCCCATGTCCACAAGCTTTTGCTCAAAAATACAGGGCAAAGATAGATGGTCTTTTCTTCAAGATGATCATTTCATGAGGTTTTTTTCATTTTAGGGGGGTACAGTGAAGTGAAAAAAAACTTTTCTCATAATCAGGGATTTCAGAAGAACGTTGAAGACCAGGCAGCTGTTTATGGATAAGCATGAAGTCTTTTAATTTTAGTGTGGCAAAATTTCTTTATCGTATAAGTGCCTTCTCACTCTCCTGTGCTAAATAATTTTATAGCAAAACTGTTTATGAAAATTAATTTCGCAGCTTTCATTTTCGCTGAAAATTGTCATCTTTAAAACAATAAATCTAGTTCCTGTGGTGATTCGACTTACATGCCTGCGACTTCAGGAAGGTGTAGTAGGAAAAAGACGCGACAGTAAGATTTGTACTTTTATGCTAGGCAGCACCATTCCTGGAGATGTTTTTGAAACAAGTGGGCGTCAAACTTTCTGCTGATGCAACATTTTTTGCCCGTTTAAGTTCAGAAATTTGTGAGTCTCCTTAAATCCATCGCTTGTCATTTGCTTATTTCTGGGCGCATGAAAGCTTTTTTAATAAAAAGAGTTGGCCAAAGCCCTTTTTCAGGTCAAGTTCTCAAAGCTTAAAAATACATATCCACAGTGTACCAAGATGGTGTAAACCTAAGTCACAGAGATAGTATGATTTCGAGTGGTAGCATTGTGCTCGTATGTACAAAGTACTTGAAGAACAGCCTTGTTCAATTCAGACAAAAATAGGGAAGAAACTGTGATTTTATCTAACGAAAAGATTAAAGCGTATGATTCAAGTAACGAAAACTTGTGGAATCCTAAAATAGCAACCTAGTGGCAGGGGCATCGGACCTAGGTGTTGTTAATTTGGTGTCACGCTAAAGATAATGGACTAGGTCATGCTTTGAGTTCTCTAGTGGAATCGAGCACCTGTCGGGATCCATAAACACAGTTCATAAAAGACTTTCATGCAGTTTCCTCGCCCACTACTTTATTGGGCATAGCTGGGAAAATTTCTTAAAAACTTCGCCAACACCTACGTGCCTACTGGAGTCAGGTCAAGTATATAGAAGCTTTTGGATATTCGGAGAACGGTGAGGACGCATTGATTAGAATCCTGCAAACTTAGTTATTGAGCCACTGAAGTCTAACGGATTTAGCGATTGCGTTTTTTTAAAATTAAGATTCCATTCAGAAAAAGAAGTAATTCTATTCTGAAAAACACAGAAACAATCCGCTATCGTTGTAATCTCACTGGGAATAATCAGCTTTATTTTAATCATGTCTGGAAAGCAATCTGCTAATTGAAGTGCGTGCATATTACTGGATATGGTAAGATTTTCAGCAAGGTGCAGGAAATACATCAAGTTATTCAGGAAGACAGGTAAACTATATTCCAAAGAAATAGTTTTTGATGTTGATAGTTTTAAGTAAGAAACAGCGTAGTAGAATAAAATTCTGTAGCCTGAGGATTCGGTTTTCGTGGATAACCTTTTTCAAGGATGTCTACAATCAACTGAACAGAAGTCGAGTTAGTCATTTGTACATTTTACTTCGCCGAAGCCAAACGAGCCTTTATTCTGTGCAGCCATAAATGGGATGGGTCAAAACACCTTTGTTCCCAAATACGGAGAAAATCACCTGGCTTTTTTAACGACATACAACAATCCAAGCTGTGCCAGTGGGTCCGAAAATATTACCTTCAGTAAAATGATGGACTGCGCTTGATAAATAGTCCCCAAAGCATGGCCTGTTGTTCACACTGCATCTTAGATGCAATCTGACTGATACCATCTCGGGTGACTTTTCAACGATCACTAACCAGGAGGCAATGGAGGATCCTGTTAGAGTGCAGCCAAACGAGAATCCCACTGTGCCTAACTAACGGGCGTTTGATCAATTTTATGAGTAGCATTGTTCACACAAGCCGCAATTTTCCCAATTGGAGCTTCAAAAACCTGTAAGAACGTTATAGATGTGCGTTTCTGAATCCATGAAGTTGGACATCAAACTAACGTTGAATGCTCCGGTCCATGTCCTTGTCATCAAAGAAATGTCAGGCGAATATTTCCTTCTCCTTCCGACGGCTTTTTTCAAACAGCCACAATTCGCTGTTTTTTGTTTCAGTACACTTGGTTAAAAATGATGACCATGTTTTTTCCAGCGTGTTTAAATCATTCCTGAGACTTAACAGTTCATTTTTCCAGTATTTCAGGCTTCTGTGTGTATATCAATTCATGAGAAAGTACTGTGGACTTTGGCAAAAAGCGCCATAAAATGGATTTGGAATTGCGATAGAAGTTGGACACAAAGACAAGTGTGCATCCGTGGTACTCAAAAGTTGAGGGTTTTTTGGCTGTAAGCGTAGTCACCCTAAGTTTTACATAGGAACAGTGTAACCGGTCACTAGTCTATGCCTTAACATTTGGTATTACGTTCACCAGTTTGCCGATATCCCGTTTTTGGAGCGACCTTCGACCCAACCACAAAAGCAAATGACTGTTTCACCTGATCTCCAGCTGAAATTAGTTAGCGCACCAGTGAAAACCAGCCACTCGATTTGTCCAGAAATTGTTGTTGCTAACCATTTTTCCAAACGTAGCTAGATCTACATTTATCTTGCTGCGGTGTCAAAAGCCATCCACTTTTCGATCTCCGGAATCCTGCTTGGGTTATTTTAATCAGGATGCGAGTTCGTTGAAGCTTCTGTAACAGAATCTATATTCTTGAGCTTTTTACAAAGAGGTGCTCCGGTTCGGTTTTTGTGTACGACTTTATCATTCATTTAGGTTTTCAGGGTTTGATTTGCCCGCGAAGCAGAGTGGAAATATCACCTTTATTTCATTTGACAATCGTATTCATCAGTAATCAGTCTTTTTCCGGGATCCATAGATTTTTTGCAGCTGCAGATAGTTATAGGATTTTTGGAACTTATCTCCGTCGGATAAACTGTCCTCCGTTGCCGTGATGCAGCTAAAATAGGGCTTACCAGAAATACATATCCATGGCCGATCCCAGGTTTGACATCACTTATCCAGTATGTAAGGCATAGGTGTTACGAAGACTTTACTAGCTCATGCTGGACACGTCTGATCTGCAGGTCTGATTAGAAGGACGTGTCCGTGGTTTGAGCCGTCTGCATTCTTTTTCCAGTGCCTCAAACGAAAACTTTCTCAGTTTTCTCACTTGATCAACCGGCACGTCAGGATTTTCTGAGGTGTAGCGCCATGGATGGTGGATACTTGTTAAACAGTACTGTTGGACTACTTGTGAACAGCTAAGAGATTTGTAATACTGGTATCCGGGTCACTGACCTTCGAACTATCCTCACCCACTTCTTCTTAGTCCACAACATCCTAAGATGCTCATGCAGGATACTTCAGATATGTACGTTTCCTGTTGGTAGAATATTGAAAAAAGGATTGCGTCACATGGCAGACACACAGAATTCAAACTCCGGCCCAACTAAGGATGCAAACTGATAACTGATAAGAAAGAAACTCACGTCCATTGTTTCTCACATTTGCGGTCGAACCACCCGTAATAGTCAGGACATGAAAGAGGAGAACTAGACCATAAGTGTTAAGGATATTGCACATAGTTGTGTTTTCTGACCATATTTTACACTTAGCAATACCCAAGCCAAGATCAGTGATGAGTACAAGAAAAAATTGTAGCATGCCACGGCACCGCCAAACTATGCGTGATTTATAGGCAGATTTTCGTGGAACGATCAGTCCCGATTATTTTGTGTTAGCGACTTTGAGACGTTTACTGACAGGTGTCATTTCTGCTTTTGACGGAACTGATGAAGAATTCGTTTTATTTATCTGCTACCAGTCCTCACCCAGTTCCTTCCTCATAGTCCCATAACAACAAGAGTCAGATATTCAGGCTTTTCCGACGCAACTTTGCTCACAATTTCACTTGTCTAATTATATGCAGTGAACTTCAAAAAAAGACGTAACAAGGTACACGAGAAACGCTTCAAGTGCAGCAATTATTTCGAAGGCAGACATGTTCAGAAGAGAACTTTTTTCGCCAACTGTTTCACGATAGTCTCCCAGGTGAGGACTAATTTTAATATTGCCCCTTGCGAAGCTTCTGCAAAGCCCTAGAAGAAGAGGGGAAATTCGTTTTTGAGATGGCCTTTGAGGATAAGTTTTTGTGTGCACAGATTGACTTTTCTTTCAAAAACGGTTTGACAAAAAGCCAGTCGAATGCATTGCTTGTAAATTGATGAATACGAGAAGCGCAGCATGTTGCTGATGACTAATAGGGGAGCTGCATCTGTGCTCTTGACATATCAGCTTCCAAATCTATCCACATCCCGATTTCAGTTGAAGAACAAAGTTGATGACACCGAATCAGTGACCTCAATAACATGCTCACAGCATGCAATATGATGTCTCAGGAATTCTGCGAAAATAATTCGAAAGTTTGCGCAGATTGGTAAATTTATTCCCTCATTGTACAAGACACTCGCGACACTGTGCTTTTTCAACAATGCTACTTACAATGTTGCTGAAACTATTCAACGGTTTACTACTTCTCAACCCCAACTTGAGCCCATTTGGTGGGCGATGTCTCTTATTTTTCAGCAATCGCTTTACCTAAGTTGACAGCAAAACGTACGTAAGTGGGGTCGTGCACCCAGTTGCAAAGTGAGTTTGTGTAAACGATGTGCCGTTCTTTTTCCTGAATGAATTCCGAATAGTAAAACACCTGAGGTGGAATGTCAGAGGCTTTCGGCATTATATCAATAAACACGACCATACTTATGCAGTACAGTCAGAGGCTAATTTACAACCATTCAAAATCATTGAGTTCTAATTGATAAGGGTTGAGAACTGAGCTACGTGTGTCTCATATAATTTGGATATCATCATATTCAGTCGCTTTTGGACTGGCAAAATGAGATGTGGCGTTCATCCTACTGGGTTTGGCATTTGCCTCCTGAATAAAAAATTGAGACAATCCAGAACTAACCTGAAGTCTTGTGTCCATTGTTCACCTGCGCACTTACAGTGTTTTGTGTCTAAAAGCTCGTCTTTTTCTGTGCCAATATACGTTGTTTGGTATTTTGAGTTTAATAAGGACCGTAGTCCATTACGACTTTAATCTCAGCCGTGTTATTTATCTTACCTTAATTTTGCGCTACAAAAACCACAAAAAATTCAATTCTGCCACACTCATTACGATTAATTCCGACGACTTGCCCGGGAGCAGAGCTCGAAAGTCCAGATACCATTTACCGCTTTTACCATTCAAATTTGTGAATTAAGCGCCTCACAAAAAAATACACATGGTGAACCTAAATGGTGCAATTTTTACGCAATCGAACTAGACAGTATGTAACTTTGTCTGAATGATTCTAACAGCCTGGGTAAAAATCTTCCTTGCATCCTCCCATTCGGTTTTTTCGCGCCATTTCTAAGCTTCTCTCAGTTTACCGATAACATGGGAACTGACAGAAATCTACCACATAAAGAACAATACAAAATGGGCCGATAACTTAAGATGGGAAGTCAGTAGAACACCCTTTATATGGTGGATATTCACAGCATCCCCAAACAATGATAACTCTACTTAAAAGGCCTTTAGATTCGCAGCAAACGGGTTGTTATATCCTTACAAACCACAGGGAGATCTCTGTGTTAATCAGTGAAACCACAGCTTTGTAATCTCAGGAAACCCCCCACTACTTGGTGATGACAGCCACAAGCATCTCCTTCCAATAGACCCAGACAGGTCTAAAAGTACAATCCAAAAAAGCCCGTGCCCTGTCATACACAGGTATCGTACCTTTCCGAAATTTGCATGAACAATGTTCAGCAATTGAGCTGTAAAATAGATGGTCGCTAGCCCTTTTTCCTCCTATCTATGCCCCACAAGAAGCATGAAGATAAGTACTTCAGTCACGTTGACTATGAGTGGTTATTTACGCCTAAGCAGTTGTTTTTGGCTTATGATTCATTAGGTTCGTTGATTCACAAGCGCATCCAAAAAGCAACCGATGCGACTATACCCTGAGTAGTGTTGTTATTTGTGCAAAGTTTTAGACGTGAAAACTTATCGGATCGGATATTCCAAACAGTTGCCTTTAACCCAACATTTTGCCGGGGGTAAATTATGTTGCTTCATTATGATAGCCTCTAGCTAATTGGGGAGAGAAGATTTACCGACTGACGCTGATGGCCGGCTTTGATAGTCTTTTTTCCGCTGCACACATGGACATTGTAAGCATTTCTAAAACGGTTTTACAGTAAAACTTTTGAACAGACAGGTGCCAATTTTCTTGTTGCCGATAGGTTATCACTAGATGGAAAGCGGTTTAAACATAAGCTCAGCATAAGATGAATTTTACCGCGTGAAACACTCTGTAGTAACACAGGTGGTTTTCTTGTAAGTTGGCGTGTGTGTGAATCATTGTCTGTTTCACCGTCTACTTCAGTCCAGTTCCTGTAAAAAATTTTCATGGAGACCGCATTAAGTGCGTTGGTAGTCGTGAGCTACGTATCAAAGTTGCTGCAGGATATTTTGCGTCAAATGCTTTCCAACTACCAAAATAGAAAGCTGTTTTTTCGCAAGCTTCTCTGTCGCAGCTCAAAAACCTGTAGCAGGTCGTAAAATCAACGTTCCATGTGGGATATTAAGTTGGCGGCAGAGTCAGTTCGTGTTCTCTTGGTGCTCAGCAGGGACACATATAGATCGAAAAAAGTGGATTCGACAGAAAAATGTTTGCTTCATGATTAAGATGATCGGAGTTCAAATGCTAATCAACAGCCCAATTTTTGAACCAAATTCAAAGCGAATATTTTCCTTCAGACATGTAGAAGACTTGAGTCAGGACTCTTATTCAACAGTCTATTGATTATGAGTAAAAACACTAGGCAATATGTGAAAACTACTTTCCTCAAGGTAGCACACTGGTCAACGAGAGCTCTTTGACAACCCATCACCGGTCTCACCCTTCATGTGGCTCATCAGCCTGGCATAGTGCCTTGGTTTCTGTCAACGATATGTTCTTATCAAACACAAAATTATAGGCAATAGGCCAGCTTTACTCCTGTACAACTTGCAGTGATGTTAATGGGAGACTGAATTGAGTCTCTCTTGTGCGACTTGACTTGACTTTTTATCGGAATATGCCCCTCCTGGGGAAAGTCGCATACCAGCTGTCAAGCAACAGTGCGGAAAAGAACTTGTTGGTCGTCGGAAGGTTCCAGCTCTGAAGGAGTAAGAAGACTCATGAAAAATGATTAATTCCTATATTTTGAATTACCTGACGCAGCAAAAGGCTTAATTAAATGACCAGTACACAAACTGGTTGAATCCCAGTAATTGCTTTAGTATACAAAAATGTAGTTTGTACGTTGCATTTGCCACATTTTTGGAAATTGCAGGAAAACAAGAGTGTCTTCTCGTTCCAGCCTCAACCAGAGGGAGACAGGTGTTCGACTTTTTTATCTATCACAACAAAGTGAGAACTGTTGGATTCAGGGTCCAGTCTTGTGTCCCATCAACAGGTTTCACGCAGCACATCCTTATCATTTCGTTCAATAGTTAGACAAACGTTTATAGCACTGCTTATCTAGAGCAAAACACATTGTTTCTAGCCACCGTAAATTGCATTCTTTGGTAGAATAAAAAACTCAGCAGAACATTGCAGTGTGCTAATTATTTCTAGTTCAGTTTGGTGTTACCAGCAAACGCCATTACTGTTTGCACAATGTCCACATTAAATAACGAAGAATTTTTTACCTCATTATTTTTACATCATCTTTCGCTGCTCCGCTTTGAAAGATATGGATTATTTGGGCTCGCCTCAGTTCTCCTCTTCTCCTGGTTTTGTGACCTACTGTAGTTTTATCAACCTATATCGGCTGCGGTATTTAGTTACTTGTTATGTTTCTTCACAACTTTAATGATTTTTGGTTGCTTGAATCTTTTTCTGTCTCACGATTGAGCCTCCCTTCGAGTTACTAATTTTTTGCAAACAATAAATAAGGTTGCAATTCTGGAAAGTACAGGTAACCTCTAATAATGATACTGAGGGTTTATTTGGTGTTTTCCCTCTGAGATTTTGGGAGATGTGCGTCATGTTTGTGCTTCCTGTATACCTGGTTAGCACACATTGTTACGGGTAGTAGAATTGTGGGCATTTTGCTTCAGACTTCCCAAAAATCTTACTATCTTTAATGACATTTGTTTGCAAAGGGCTAAACGGATCAATATATAGAGCAAAAGTTTGCGTTATTTCAATTCATTGAAATAAATTTCCCGAGATGTGTGTAATCCCACTAGAAACCCACCTGCCTCCGAACACTTGTGAAAAATTTCAGCTTACTCATCATTTACTTACTCAACATTACAGCGACTATCTTCTGCAGTAGAATGCGTCGTCTTCATAGATGTTCCCCAAAGTTGCGGCCGATGACTAGATGCACACAGTTTGTCATCCAATTTCTTTAGGTCTCAGTGGCACTCATGCTAAATGATCACAGCCAGTTTCTGTAAACCAAGAGAGCAGGTAGCCATTTCACGTCCAAAAGAATGGCTCCATGGTTTATGTCACTATCACACTTACCTAATCGGTGCACTCATCTGCTTCCATTGCAACAGAAGCGATCTCAGCGCCGCCGTCGCAAGCTCGGCGAATAAATTTTTTTTCTTTTTGAGTAGCATAAAAGTGGTGTATAGTTTTGTCAAGACCCCCCAACTCAGACTTGCTTATTTAAACTGGTCCCAATTCTCACTTAGTGTGATTCATGGTATAACATGTCCTTCGTTGAAGAGGGCAGCACTTCGTCCAAGGATATTAACTCAACTTTGTATACTTTAGGTTATGCACGTACCGCAGCAACCGCTGCATATCTGACACGCTGACATCCACGCCGGGGTATTTATAGACTTTTTAGGCATATACTTTTCAAACTGATATGGTGTGCAGACTTTCTTTCATCTCATAAGAAATAATTTACTTCAGGGTCATGGTTCTCCCCCGATGTATCCTGTTGGATTGGCAGAGATTTTGCAAATAATTTTTCGTCTATCTTTGTGGTTTCATAACAATCTTGAAAGTAAAAGTTCCTAGACGTAATACACTACTCATAAGGTTGCTGAAAATTCTTCGACAGCACACGACCGGTTACGTCTTTCCTGGGGCTCATCAAGTGGGCTCAGTCACCGAGTTTCCGACAACCTTATGTTCTACTTGAACACAAATTGTACACTCATTTGCAAATCAATTTGGTTTTGCGAGAGACTCACCTGGAACCCGGCTGAATACCCCGTTTATGATGTTTCTACTCAACTGAATGTGCTGCACCTAGTCTGTGGACATTGCGACAGCAAAGAATCAGCATTGAAGACTGATCACGTGATCTCAGTAACGATGTTGATGGTGATGACGAGGAAGAGGAGGAGTCTTTGAATATGGGCTGCTGACCTTGCCTTATCTCGGAAAGCGCTGATCAGCATACCGTATCCCGACCTTACTTAATTTCTTGAAGATAGGCCTGGTCCTAGCCGAACAGTCAAATGATTATGGCTCACCAGTCACACGTACTTTTGAACCTGGCATTTGACGCACAGCTGCAGTTAATCCGAAATAAATTTCAAAATTACCAGCGGTAAGGTAACGTGAACTTCCTTATTGTTTTAACAAAGTGCATTGAGTTGCGAATTCACCAATCGCGCTGAATCAACATAACTGAGTTTAGGTTCGAGCACGAAAATGTGTTCCGAAGAAACAAGTTCTGAAACGCAACCTTCATTAGTGCTCCGTAAACTCGGATAGCCCGGTTGATCGCACCGTGGACCTGGGTTTGCCTTACCTGGCTTGAGGTCCTTTCTTTTACAATTGGCCGGAGGCTCTTTTTCGGGACAATTAGTTTTATCGGCAATTTCAAAACGTTCTCTCATGCAACATCAAACATGCAAACCTCTTCAATTATGGCCTTTGTAATTTTAGTAAAGCTGTGCATGTCAGGTGAGGATAGTACCAAATTGGACAGTAAGACCCTCTACAGTTTCCTCCTCTACGGGGACAAATTTCCTACAACGACGGCTTTTGGGGTCAGAATCCTGTGATAATATTTACAAAATTGGTTTTCATTCATCCGGTCGCCAGTGTTACGGTCTCCCAGGTTTTACGTCAAAACCTTTACTGCCATCCTCCATGAAATTAAACGATCAGCATCAATTCATACTGAAAACTGAAGTGAATGAGAGAGCCTAGGATTATAAAGCACCTTAGTGCAAACGGTTTTTTCGATTAACCATTTTTAACCCGTTGTCCTAGCAGTAACTTGGGTTTTTTACATGCACTACCATAAAGAATCTGTTTCGCCAACTCTCGTGCATCACAAGCCCGGTGGGTGCGGGCGAATATCACCAACTCTCTCCGTATGCACATAGGCTTCCCTATTTTGAGTTAAAACAGGCAGAATCGTAATAGAATGTCATCAAAGCTAGGTAACCAAAAGGAATTGTGGCCAGCCGAAAAAGGAAGACCTCAATTTTTCTCGTCCAGGTAAGTTTACAAGTTGGCGTTGGTTGAGCGAGATCTGATGAGGTTTATCACTTAAACCACCGGTATCACAACAGAAGTGAAATCCGAATATTGTCCACAAAGTGTTTTTCGGTTAAACGTGTAACGGATAATAAAAAGTCTCGGTAAACCAGGATGTTTTCAGCGGCATTCATTGATGCTCTCTCCATCAAATGGTGCAAATCAAGTTTGCTCTTAATGAGGCATGCAGTATGGAAAGTCAACACGCATGTGTTTGTAGATATCTCCGTTGGTTGTCGTCCTATTTTTCGCCTTAGGGTGAAGTTCTTCTGCAGGGTAACATTTCAAAATGCACCCGTTTTTCTGCGGCATTAATCAACACAAGGTAGTTTAACGATAGGATTCCAGCCACGCTAGCTTTTTGTGGTATAAACTTCTCGCTACTGTCTGCTGCATGTCTAAATAGATTTTAATCTAAATATAAATCTGCTTTTTGCATGCAGGCTTGGGGAAATTGTTTGAGATTTATCAGCTATGGGCCATAAAAACAAACTTCAAGTAAGTTTAAAATGAGATGATTAATGAGTGCCATCGAGACCCTTGCAAAAGAGGCTCATTTTCCTATCAGGAACAATTTTTAAGAGTAAAATGCGTTTGTCTCCATTTCACTTCAGAAGTGCAAAAATTGATGATAGACTTATATTTTTATTGTCAATAGGAGGCGTTAGAAAATATGTGCTATCAGGTGACAAAGAGAAAAAAGACTGAAATAGCCGAGAATGGGGGAATTACTGTTAACGCTTGTGTTTTCTATCAAGTATGAGCTGATCTGATGAACAGTGCTTACACTCACCACTTGTGTGGCCTGTACGCTTCCAATGCGAACTAGCATGTGCTCAGCTAATTTCTGACATCTCTAATGCTGCACCATAACCGGTTGGACGGACCGGCCAAAATAAATCGCGTGGCCAAATTATCCAAGGCATTTACTGTGCTGTGTCATTCATCTGCTTGTCATCAATCATCTGAGAATTAAGACCACGTCCTGACTACCGCATGCCTACTTGAGAGGGCGTAAAATGGGATGGTGACTGATAGTCCACTGGCACAAACGGACAACAACCCAGTGGCATAATTTGTTTACCACTTTATTTCCTTAAGACTGTACTGCAAATCACTTGGGGAACACTGGACAACAACCAGTGAATACCGGCTGCGTCAAATTCGCTAACATCCTACTCCGCCAATAATTAGCTGATCAGGCATTCCAACTGTCTGTTGTAATTCATTATCCATGAGAGCTTTTGCCATATCCAATGTCCTAACTCTTCCCACTTTCAAAACCAATAGGGTTTTATTCAACATTTTCCGTCTTTTGCGTGAGAAAGAATAGACGGCTGTAGTTTAGATAGTCAGAAGCAGCGGGCCGGGTGCAAGACTAAAATAAACCAACCAGACTCAAAAAATAACCGCACTCAAAACTGAGTAGATTCAGAACATGGATACTTCCAATAATACGCTCTGTTCGGTATTCCATACGATACTTGACATGTGTTTGAATAATGGAATATAAAATAGGTTAAATCAGTGGCTATCTATTAAATATCTCCGCTATTCCAAGATTGTGTGGCAACGGCTTTCTTGACAATGGTAGTTTCTATTTGACCGATAATCCAGTGCCTCCAACCCTTTTTTGGGGGAATGCCACTGGTCGTGCTATGATTTGAACCCTGGATGTCTGACACACAAGGTGAGTATAAGAAATACTGAAGTACAACCTGTTGCTCACATTGAGATAATTTTTACACTTGGCCTCAACTTAGCCAAAAAAGGTATTGTGTAGAGGCAGCGCACTATTCATAAGGTTGCTCAAAACTCTTCGACAGCCCACAACCTGTTTCGACTTTCGTAGAGGTGCACTAGTCTCCCTCAACCCTATGTTCTAATTGAACCCAAGTTGCACAAAATTCGCAAATTACACTCATTTGCATAACAATTTAGTTTTCACGTTAATCATGTATTTCACAAAGGTATTGTTCCTTATCGGAATGAGAATACAACGGATAACAGCAGCCATCAAAAAGAGAACGAAATATCGATAATTTTTAAGTCATAGCTATTTCAACACAATCAGTCACACTCTTCCAACTGACAGATGATGGCAGTTTCTCGCTGAAACACAACCACTGACCCATCGTTACACTCCACTCCGCTCCCTCACAACGCAAGAATGATGGTATCTGACTGGCGATACAACGTTTGCAACCAAATTGCCCAGCTCAACAGACAGACTGACGACGTGTTTCATAATCTTCAAACCGCTGTGTCTTACACAAGATACAGCGAGACTCGCAAGGCTGATCATCTACGAAGGAAAGTCTGTTCCTCAAAGCTACCAGCAAAATAACGCGGCTGATGATATGTAAGTTGCATTTAACTGAACAGTAAGAATTATTTGTCGTATCCCAGCTTATTTGAGGTGAGTGTGACTCGACCTGTTTTATCCTATACAACAGACAAACTGAGGTCAGGTTCGACCGATCCTATAATCTTTGTTTCTTTCCAACCTCAGTATAACGCTGTATAGTTGAGCTAGTCGCTCATCGATTACTGGGATGTATTGTAAGCAAGAAACATTATCCTTGTAAAAAATTGAATTACCTTGATTACCTTCTAAAACACGCTTTGCAGTTGGGGGATCCCTATGAAGGCTAAATGCTGCGTCTATGAGCTGAAAAGGTTTGGAATTCCCAGGTTTGTGTCTGTCCCTTATAAGTTTTTAAGACAAATATTTCTTTGACTAGAATTTCTCGTTCGCCTGTGTGGTGAGTTGGCGGTTAAGTAATTTCTTGATCCAACAGTGTCAGTTTTTGTTTCATCGTGAGTTTGCAATCAAAGTGTCTAGCTCAGCGAACAAACCAACAATTTCGAACATTTCATTTTAATGAGAGGTTTTGCGTTGCGTTTCAGTGTTGAAAAGTATCCCATAGGTTCACTCAGTCCAGTTACTTGGTCTGATTTTATTGCCTCCCATTGTCCCGTCAAGCTTGTATTTCCAGAAAACAATGGCTGTCCTCTTTCTATCAGATTCCACCCACCAACTATCTTAAGTGTGGTAATATGCATAAAAGAAACCCAAGAAAACACCGGGGGTTATTTTGAATCACTGTTCAGGATCAAGGTGTCTGACCAGCATTTTGTTTCCCCCAGTCGAGTTATACAACCACCCAACTAATCTATAACCTGGTATAAAGTGTATCAGTGAGCTACACCAAAGTTCGATGGTCTCCATTTCGAATGAAACAAAACTGAAATATTTCAGAAGAGTATGTGGCTTTATGTGAACCGAACAGGCATATATCAGGCACCTTGTTGCCAGAATGCAGACGTCTTCAGAGAATGCAGTTAACTTCACCCCCTTGATGACGCTCCAGTAATCTAAAGAGAATCGAAACTGGTTACTTCCAACATCATAATATGGGTCAGAAGATTCGTTTCAACAAGAATGTCTTCCGAACGTTTGCGTAACACTCCGTGCAACTGCAACCTATACTGTTTTTTCCCAGAGCGGTTCATTCACAAGACCACATTCCGGTTTAGTTTTGATCAAGATGAATCCAAGTATCCACCCTGTTACCTAACAATTCTTACACAAAAATGCATGCATGTATAACATACGCAAACTAAACATGAACAAGCTAGTCCAAGTGTTTCTGAGTTAAATATGCACTTTGTCACAAGTGCGTTGCACATGGTGTTTTAAGGGGGAGTGAGGACGAATAATGCAAAACGGTCATCGGTCTGACTCTCGACTCTGTCTAGCGCCATTTCAGCTTTCTTCTGTGGCAACAGTGGTCATATCTAGACAAAGATCTTTACAAACGCCGAAGAGACTTGTTTGTGCACTTCATTTGTGTAAATTTTAGTTGGTTTTGCCGTACCAGCATGTACAAGAGGCACAAGACGCTCTGGGAATGATATCGTTTTTGTAAGCCTGATTTGCAGATTACTCACGTTTATGAACCTCTGAGTGCCAATAATCTGAAACTACTTGAAGCAAAAGGGAACAGCAAACCGGTGCTACTTTTTTCTCCGGCTTTTGTAATTAGACAGACTTCATGTTGTGGATTGAGGCATTGGAAAAAACAGTTCTGGAGATGTGGCCCCTGCATTAACGATGACTACAAGATGTACCTACCTGACAACTTTCGTAGAAAATAGGAGAAAAGTAGGAGAAAGTGAAATTTTCGATTGTCTTTCATTGGTACACAGATATAGTATGTATAGTACATATACAGTGTACATACAGTATACAAATTTCAAGTTCTCTGGTAAATAGACAGGTTATGGTGGCCGTTGAAAACTAGCATTCTACAACCCACGCACCGTGTAGCCATACAACCAAGTGTCAACAACAATGGTTTCTTGCTGCAGGATTCAAACTTCACTGTTAATTTAGGACAACAAGGCCAGTAAATATCCCTACTGTTGTGCTTGCAAAAAGTTTTTTCTCAAGAGGCAGTTTCTAATGGTCTTAAAAGAATAAAATTGAGAATTCTTCTCTCCGCCTTGCAGGTTCAAGACCTTAATGTCCATTGCAGGCTGTTATACAAACAAGTCTGTTAGAGTAAAAGGAAACTGTTATGAAAGCAATGTATCTGTTTACTTAACTAAAAAACGGCAGCTGGTAATCATAAATTGTTCACATGGATCAGAACTTCATTGACAACACAAAAAATAAAGACGGATAAAGAGGAGGAGCGGATAAAGTGGACCGTTGCTCGAGAAATGAAACCAGCATAGACCATACTGGACGGTTAATCACTGTAGAACTTTTGGAAAAGATCATGCAGTCAACTGAGTCCACTTATGACCTCCTTGATGTATTGCCTACAAAGACGCCCCTCTAGGTGTGCCAAACTAAATCCCCGAGGAGAAATATCATGGTAGTCAATGACCAAACACGATTCATCGAAATTTTCCAAATATCATTACCTGTTCTTCCTCTCTCTGAAGAGCAGACATCGAAGCATTTATCCACGGTAAGAGACTCTGGTCAGAAGGATTTTGCCGATCGTTTGTTATTTGCTTGCCCACATGGACATACATTTTTTACATTTTGTAAGCAATTAAGGCCAAAGTTGATCTCACCTGGCCCCAACGTTGAACCCAACACACTTCCAAAAAGCGCATTTTTATTAACCTTGATAGCTTACCTTGTAGAGGCATTTCTTTTGATGACAGATCGACAAGTTGCAGAATTGAGCACAGCACCTATCAGCGTCAGCCACATACGGAATCATCAACGTAGGAAAAAACGAGAATGTAAACAGTGCTATGAAACAGCGGAGGAAAATTCCACCCTTTTGATGGGTCTTAGAGAAACCCACCTGACTGCTTGTGCACCAAAGTTTTTATCCTTGAAATTCTTTTGGTAAACCATGCCACAACAACGCGCCATCCATACGGTAAATTATCTGATGAATTGTTGCGTATTGTTTAGTGGACCTGTAACTCTCCAGTTTATGTTCAAGAGTTGCTTGTTAAAACCTTGCCGAATGAACCAAGATGGTTTTGATGAGTAACAGCCAACAAACGTGGTTGAGCTGCCCCAACCTTGTCTGAGATCCCAAGAAGTGAACATCGAACGAGTTCCCAATGAGAATTAATCACGTCAGTTCTTGGTTCATTACCCTGCCACTGTGAAACTGCATTTGATTTCACCATCTGGTTAAACACCGCTATCTACCTAGAAGGTCGTTCACACTCTGCGGTAAAAGAGTGATACATCCACACTCTGAAAGCCAGTTTCACAATTCTGAACCCAAAATATCGCAACACTGTAGTGGTTGCTGGTATACTGCTGCCAATAAAATGATGATGATTGGAAAGTGTCTGCAAAACTCACTAAAAGGATGTGGAATGATTGTATACGATAAAAATTATGCGAACACAGTTTTCGAATGTGAAGTTCTGCCGTTTCACTAAATCGACGACGTTTGGTGCATGGATTGCATTCAGCTGGCAGGAATTCAGCCAGAACTGACAGCTTCTCCTCCAATAGATGTGTTAGTTATTCACCATCATACCTCGTGATAAGCACTTAGATCAACATCATTGACAGCAAAAACAGCAAAACAGTCAAAAGTAACTCTCCGAATGCTGACGCGACACCCAGGGAGATAGTGGACGTTTTGAGCATAATAAACTGTCTCATGAAGTTTCTGGACCTAAAATTTAAAGAATTGCCATCAGAATCTCTCTCAGTGAGNCTGACAGCAAAAACATGGTCGTACAACCATGTCAACTTACTTCAACAGAGCCTTATATTCGAAGAAAGAAAGAGATGGAGCAGGGGGTTTGGGGCTAGCATAACACATACATCCGAGGTGCCTGCGCCTTCAGCAATCACTCAGACTATCTGGATAGAAGGCAGTAACATGAATGCCACTGACATCGGTTTGTCGCAATATCGTTCAGTGTCTCCAGCGAAGCAGAGGAAGGGTTTCGTGGCAAGACGAACAGCAGCAAAGGCACTCAAACGTCTTGTAGCGTCCTTCATTCCCGTCTGCAAAGTCAAATTCTGATTACCTCTGTGGTTCCATCACTCTGAATTAGTCACGGAAAACAGCGCTCATTTTGCACGCGGTAGCTTGGCATTCGTAACATACGGCCCAGACAAATTGGCTTGTAGCGCTGGAAGCAGTTTTTGAGGGAAGTACCCTCACCTTCACCAAAAACCCATTTCGTGATCACCTCTTTGCGAATTTGCCACTTTCAGCAGCTTTTAAATATAGTCTTGAGATATCGGTGGTGAAAGACCTGAAGTGGTCAAATCTCACAGCCTTACAGCAATGAAGCGCGCACCCGTCCTTTGAGACCTAGTTAAATGCCTTTTTGATGTCACAAGTGGCGCAAATTGGCTAACGCAGTCCTGGTCTTTCAGATTCATGCGTTCAATTCGTCCGTCAGACCTAATACAACTTCCAAGATACGTATGGTGTTCCACAACCTCCAACATCACTCCTAGAATTCTCAGAGGCACGTACGTCCTGCACGTGCTGCAACATGACTTCGCACCTTGTGGGCGCGAGGCACATCTCAAAAGACTGGATGACCTCGGTCAGCCTTTCGACTAAATTAGGAAGAGCTCATCCTTCATGTGGACTCTGAGTTGCTAGATTCCTGGCGATAGCCAGAATACATATCAAGCCCAGCATTTGGAAAGTGTAACTAAATTCTGGTCGATTGTTCCATTTGCACAACATAACCCATTTCAATGTATTGCATCCAGAATCCAGCCTAAACACTGGTACTTGGGTAGATAAAAGCCAACTGGCAGATTTCGAACTTCTCATTTTAATGAAGTAAATCCGTTTTACGGTGTATCATTGTGATGGCACCGTTGTGCTATCTTCTGGCAATAACTACATAATGCGAAGCCATGTTTAGTACGAACCCTGACGTAGCGAGCGCGAGAATGGTGCGAACGATTTACTACAAACGGTGCCTGGCGTAGATGCTCCTAAGTTTGAATCCTGAACGCCATTCTCACATTTCAGCGTCATCCTCTTCCATTTGGCTACATTCTCCTGTTTTTCTAAATTTTCGCTTATAGGTTTTCCTAATTGGTTCAAAATTGCTAACCAGTTTTTGATGTGTCATAGCTCAGTGAATGTGAAGCGGTTGGAAACAGTGATGATGGAGTGAATCTTCCATAGCCGCTATTGTTTAGAAACGCTTTTAGGTCACAGGCTAACCCATGCTCACGTGAAATTAAAATCAGAACAGAGCAGAATTTTGCTCTTACAATTTGCACTGGTGTAGGTTTCGTGGCTTCCTTTATCTCATCGACTATGCGTGAGCTATGCATGTTGCAGGACTATTCTTTTCGGCTGGGCTTCTCGTTAGCTGCTGCGTTTGTGCATTACTAATAGACCTTCTGAAGGAGGTGTCTGTACCCTTTTCGAATATTTGGCTCCCCTTTACCAGGCAGGAAGAGAACTAAAATATCAAACATGTCATCGCATTCTGCAAAAATTTAAACAGAACTTTACGTAGGACATGCAATTTCTGGTTTTACGTCCCGTGATGTCATCAAGTTGCACATCATCATCCACGTCATAGACACGTAATAAATACCGGTATTTGAATGCCCCACAACTGTGAGAAAGAATTTCTTAACAAAGAATAGAAGGAAAGGGGAGAGTGAGGACTCAATATAAACAGCCCTAAGTCCCTATGGAAAACAGTGATGGTTAGGTAGCACACACCTTAAAACAGCGGTGAAGTAAACGCATCTTGGTTTCACATCAGGGGGAACTAAGCCAACGCCCTTGGTGAAATTAATCCGATATGTCCCCAACATACAACGACAGAAAAACAGTTAAGCAATCCGACTAAAAGGTGACAGCCTGCTCCCCACTGCGATTGATTGTGCATCACGTCCTGTAAAGTTTCTAACCACGCAGAAGGAATATCACGTAAACCTCAATCAGGAAAGCTCAAAGATCTATCTTAATTTTGCGTTGCCAAGTCATGCTTGTCCCTTGAAAGTCTTCTGTCACCAAGAGTTCATTAAGAATTCCAAGAATTAATGAATTTGACATGCACCAATAACAACGCATGCGTAGTACATGTCTCAAACTTCCGTATTTTATGCTTAATTTGTTGACCTATTGATTCATCACCGACTACTCGCCTACGCCCTAATTCCTTGCAAAAATGCTTCCGCCAGCTAACGCTTACCATAGTCGAATTTACCCACAATTAAACGTTCTAATCTGTTTAAGGTCCTCAACAACAGTGGAGTATATTGCTTCTACAGTTGTCTTTGTTTTCCCTTCGGCTTCAGTGGGATTTGTTTCTGACGTCATAAATGACTCGAGTTTGCAAATGTTGCACACCACTTTGTAATGCGTGCATTGACTTTCGTCATTACTTATGCAGCTGCCCAGGAGTGTGCATGAGGAGTGGAAAAATTTGCAACCTTCTAAAGGTACAGAAAGTATACAGAAGCCAGAAACCACATCTGAAGTATCACTTACAGTGGACTGTGCGGACTGATCGCCGTAACTAATGTCGCCCTTATAGGCTACTCAAAAGTTCTGCGTTGTTGAGCGCAAAAACGGTGGTACATTGAGAATGCTTTCATTACCATATCTACATAAGTTATGCATTAAAAGCCACGTGGTGTGTGATTTTGGCTACTTTCCATGACCCTATATCCGCTGCATGCTGCAGCAGCTACACCGGTGGCTGGGAACTTTCCAACTTATCAGAAATAGTCAGAAAACTTTGTAAACTGTCGCACGGACTAGTCCAGTTAAAAATTATTCAAGCAACTGACCAGTCATACAGAAAGCGGTGCCCTGTATGGGGATCTATTTGTTTGATGTTTGGTTTTGTTGCGTTTTTTACCAAACCGCAACCAACTCTGCATATTTTTGGTCGCGCAGCAACAATGTGAATCTCACAGGTTTTGATACGCGCGAAAGCCGTGCTGTTTCTTCCGGACTATGACCATATGTCGAATAGAAAATCCAAGATAGCCCATTTTCAGCTTTTTCTATTGACTTGTCTCTTACAATCCAACTTTTTCAAGAATGGTGGCGGTTTCTCTATACAGATGGAGAATTTGGTAAAGGTCAAAGGCCTCTTTTGTTCCAACTGCCTTAGTCTCCGAAAAAATATCAGCCAAGCACGTCCGTCGCCCTACTTCCCCTGTTATCTTTTTGTTACTTTCCTCCATCTACTCCGCAAATGTTGCCTTTAAGTTTTGCAGTGCTAATACAACCGGTAAAGCAAAGTTAACCGGAAGCCTGTTATGGAATCTAGTGCAGTTTTTCCCTACAGTATCTGAAAAAAATCTTGTTGAACACGTTGACAAACAGCCTTTGTTGTTATCGGATTTGCATGATTTATCTATCTTTTGTAAACAGTTTTAGGACAAGCTACGAGTTTCTTTATAGAAAAGCGGTTTTTGCCTCTGATACAGATTGCTTATTTGTTCGTGGTGGTTAAGTGGTGGTTAATGTGAGTAATGAACTCTGTCATTTCTCTCGAGTTATTAAGACAGGCTTGCGTGTTTGTCCAGCCTGTCTTCTCTAATCTATTTGGGCATGATAAAAGCTAAACAGATGTATCCATTTTAAATTTGGGTGGAAAGTCTACTGAAGCCTTCCTTCTAGCAACGCTGGCTTTGCAGTAGACTATTACTGCTGATCAGTTGGGTTTTATTGCTTCTGTGATCAGTATGATTGCGTTTGTGTATTCGTAGATTTTTGCGAAACGTTCTCTCTGTCTTCATCGTGGGACTGTTATACCACGCACTGCAATAAGAATTGCCAAGTAATAATTTCGACTGAATGGCTATCTTCATTGGTCAGTTGCCCTACCGTCGTGAGAAATCGTTTTTTCTTTTCATGTTCTTGGATATTCATTGGTTGTTGATCAGGTGGCTGTTCATCTGTTCGCCGAGCTTGGCAATTGGCTTGCAAACGTTTCGTCACCATACGAGGAGACATCATCAACTGCGCGCTGATGGTGTCTCCTCGTATGGTGACGAAACGTTTGAAAGCCAATTGCCAAGCTCGGCGAACAGATCAACAGCCACCTGATCAACAACCAATAAACTCACCCGAGCTACCAATATTTCAACACATTACCAACATCTTGGATATTCACCGCAGAATTTCAGGAAGTCGAATGTTCGAGCTACTCAAATCTACATGTGAGTAGTAAGAAAAGGGCTATTACTTACTCTATCAAGATAGTTCTGAATCGGATAAGACGTGCAGGGTTCTTTACGCGATTATTCAATGTCTATGACAGTCCAAGTACTGTTATGATTAAACATCATCACTTTTCTCTATTTAATAAGCATGGATGGTACAGACAAAAGGTTAGTAGTATGTGCCTCTTTCGGCAAATATGCCCACCTACAGAGATGCATTATTTCCACTCATCTACCATTGTTTTATGAGCCTAGATTGAGGGGACTTTTACTTGTTATTTTCAACATTATAGTACTTTAGCACAGAAGGATACAGAAGGACTATTTGCGCCACTTTGTACAAACGTTCTTAGAGTACCTCCTCATTGTGTAATAGAAGAATTGTGAGCTTTGCCTACTGTGTTGGAGAAGTTGGATGTTCACCAAAGATACACCAACGAATAGGTCAGACAATGGTCCTTTTTTCCATACCCCTGTTTTCAGAAATTCACCCTAAACAAGGGTAACACAGAAGGAGGACGTACGCTGATTCAACTTTGGAATAATTACTCATGGGATCGATAATAGTCGTCCTCTGTGTCGGGAAACTGAGTGTCCTTCATTAGTTTCTGCTTATTTTAAAACGTCACCAACCTCATTTTAACTGTTTCATAGGGACTTAGTCCACCAGAACAAACTAACTGCAAATACTCGCAAATTCTGACGAATGACGAATTTGCTATAATTATAAACTTCCGGTCGTCTAGATCGACTATCAATACTCAGTTGGTATTTCGCCTCGAACTAAATGGATGACACTTTGTAAATTTTTTGACTGCTGTCATGCTCTAGTTGAACACGTACGGTTAAACGATTACCGAGATTTGGTGATCCAAATTTTCGTCTGATGACTACTGTTAACTGCCGGTCACTGGACTAACATGGCTTGCTTGAATAAATAGGGCCTGGTCATGAGCAACATGGTTGGTGAAGACAGTTCCCAAAATAACTTTGAGTCAAAGCCTTTTTTGCTTGAGCCGAATTTTCTTTACAATGGGGGTTGTGGCAACGCGCATGTCTTCCTTCGCACCTGGTGGTCAAACTTTGAGGGTAGCATGGTCAGTTCAGTCAATACGAGAACTGAAAGAATAATCAGAAGCTTTCGAATTGTTCACTCGTTTGGGCAATTTGGCCGCAATGTTGCGTCACAAACTTAGCGCTCAGTGTGCGGGCTTTGCCTTCATATGTTCGTGTAGGGTCCTCGATTTCAAACAACAAGTACTAAGAGCCAGGTTTTGATTGACCAATCTCTAATACTGGACGTTTTTTCTAGTGGAAATTCGGCGGCAAATGATGTGAATGTTCTCCTACTCCATATGTAGCGTCTGCAACCGAATTTCAACAAACGGACTGGACGATTTTTGAAAGGTGGCTGTATCCAAGTATCCCAGAGTTGGTGGTTTCTGAACGGTCCAATCCAAACCGACCTCATCCAACTCTACATCGATTAAATAGTGGAGTTTCTTTTTTCCAATACTCCTTCACGGAGCGTCGTTATGAAAACTTCCATGATTCTCAAATGTAACAGGTTAATTAAAACAATATTCAGCTGGTTTTAACCCCCTCGTTTATTCATTGCTGGTTTCCAGCATCCACAAAGAATTCACCTTTCAACCGGGCCAGCTATAAAACCCCGTTCTCCTCTGCTCACCATCTCGAATCTCGCACTTTTAGCAACCGTTTCTGGTTCGCTCACTCTGGATCCCTCACAGGTAGCGCCTCTATGGATTTTGGAATTGTCTTTCAACCTCTCAAGTTTTTCAGCCCTGCCTAGCATTTTTTCAGGCCTACTTGAATTTTCCCTACTTTGGAATGTTCAACACACTTTCGAGGTTAGCTTCCTTTGTCTTGCCTCTATCTGCTTGATTTGCTTTGGAAGGGAATTACACACCTCATCGCTCCATCCTCTCTGAACGATAACCTTCCAAAATCTCACTTGGTATAACGTGGCAGTTCTCGCCTGCAATATCACAGCTCTCTCAGATGTCAGTCAGAGTTTACGTCTCCCGCTGTCCTGTGCCACCGTCGTTTAACAGTCCTGTCAAAATATGCGCTTCCAGTCAGCTCTATCAAGTTTTAGAAATTTATTTCAAAACTATGAACTATTCCTCTTACTTTCCACAGCAGCTTAACTCCGGGACTTCGTGCCAACCAAGCCCTAGCAACTTCCACGCGAGTGTGCATTTTCCAGTCAACCATGGCGTTTTTGTCGCCAAGTGGAATTGGTATATCCTGCTTCTTTGCAGAGGGTCACCTAAATGGGCTCCGTTTTCGCAATGGTCTAACTCCTAGAGGAATAAAAGCGATCTTCCCAGTTGCAAACATTGTGTCAGGACGTTTCGAGCAATAAATGGTTGAGGACAGACAGTTCAGTCAAAAATATCATTCAGAGAGAACCGGTCCTATATACTTTGGAGCAAGAGTATAAAAAGTGTCTATCAACCACTCAGGCAGTTCTATTACTGGTCATGGTAAAAATAATACCACATATTTTGCACATGCTCAGATAAGCATTTTGATTGTAAAACACGCAATCACCATAGAATATGTTGCCTCTTTTGTCACTCACAGAGGGCAAACTAGCAGGTTTACTAATGGAACATTTGTTGTACTAAACTCAGACTAAGGGCACATTAAGGAACCCCTAATGATGTTTGCTTTTGTTTTCTCGATCTGAAAACCTGTGTGCCAAAAGGCACTTTTATTCTTACGGATCACCATCATAATCATCGACAACATGGCATCAGTGTTCAACGCCGATGCATCGCTGTCGTACGAAAGAAGGGAGGCGTCAGCAGTAGCCTGTTTTCGCTTACCCGCCCTGCTGTATGCAGCGAGTAAGGCGACCCGGCTGATGACACCACGCGACGATCGATGTGGCATGAGTGTATTGTCAGACGTAGGTATCACGGGCTGGGATAATGTCAGGGCGCCCACACCTAGACAGGAGGACGATCATGGTCCTCAACCAAAGCCTTTGGCTCAAAAGCCTAACCGCAAAGCAACGGTGTTTGGCGGGAAATGCAAATGCATTATCATTTCTATGGAACAAGTCGCCACATGTTCTAACCCCCAACCTGGAGGGCCAGGAGACTGAGTTCGTCAGGCCTCTAACCTCCAACCTGGTATGAGAGACTCTGTGAGTGTCGCGGGGACACCCCCCCCCCAGTATAGCTCAATGGGTCACTGAGGTGTGCAAACCGTCACACAACGGCAAGGTCCAATCTCTTCGTGACGGATAGTAATCACAAACATATGATCATATCAACTATTATTTTACCTAGTGCTTTTTTGTAGGGCAAACCCATGTCGAGGTGCACTTGTGTTCTGAAACAACAACTGCAACAACTGCTGTTCAGAACACATGAGTAACTGGAGAGTTTTCTTCCACCAGAAAATTGAGAAGACATAAGTTGCGGGATGTTGACATTTCAAATTATTTTCATCAGCTGCAGACGTGAAACATCCAGCATTTACGGATAACACATATGTGGTAAGAGTAGGTTATTTAAGTCAAACGACAAAGTGAGCTGAGAAGAGGGTGGCTTGGACTGAGTTACAGGATGGTCTAACTGCTTGATAAAATACTTTATGTGCACACACACCGATAGAAATCATCCTTGTGAAACTTTTTGGTAGATCATCAAGTACATGGCGCATTCGAAGGAATCTTTCCTGATGGTAGCCAGCTTATTGACTAACCACCGAAAAGTCAATGGCAGGCACAGTTTTGCATGTATAAAATTGGTCTCTGTGGCGAGCCGGGTTTATTTAATTTTGGACAGTTCCCCATTCGGGGTGTTTATGTTTCCAGAGGTTTGTCAGAATGCCATGCACTCAGGAAGTTACGAGCCCGCTAATCTCCGGCCGCTGGTTGAATACTTAACCGTTCGGCCACGAGTGGCTGGTTGGCAGTGTGATTAGCTCTCATTTAGACACGAAATAGCGCCACTCATCTTTCAATAAAGGGAACCACATCACCTAATGACTGGCTCCCCGAATGAAGACTCCTCAGATAGTTTCACACATCCAGTGAAATTATCCTTCCTGTGAGCTGCTTACTGATTCATTGTGATGTGAGATTTGGTAATATGCAGTGGAGATTTCAACCCGTCAGTGAAGTCAGTCTATACCGAAAGGCCAAGAAGCACTGCACAGCTCCTTTATCCTCGTTTGGAATCACCAACAACGCGCGTCAAAATCTTCAGATTTCTGCCATCCGTTGCTTAACCTGTTTTTGGGGTGTTGTATGCCCTGAAGATTTCTCTGATGCTTATAATCTTTCCGAGGCTGACAGGCTTATGGACTAACGCGACCACGCGTGTATTCCCGTGAATCGTTCGGGGAAAAACATAGATAAAATACCTAGTGTTCGTTGATTCGTCTGACCCCTCATAAACCTGTATAACTGGTGTGACTTTGAGCAAACCTGATGGTTCACCGTAAGCATGCCAATTACAACTAAGTCCAGAAAACCTAACAAATCTGATTCGAAACGTATATCGTCCAGACAGGGATGTATTTGGTGGGGTAGATTTCCACATCCAAAAACCAACCTTTGCTTTCCCAACAAATATCTCATCGATTGTTTTCACTAATCAGGCACGTCACCCGTGATTCAGAAATTGTCTAATTTTACCTGGACTTTTCGGAACAAAAAAACATCAGAGGAGAAACCTGGAAAATCTTGATATATATAAATGCTCCGGATTTATTCGAACAACTTTTGTGACGCATTTGTGCTGTCCACAGCGAAATTCCAAAAATCAAAAACCCTCACAAATGCGTGCGTTATGTCGAATGTAGTGACGAAGAAACGGTTTTTATTCTGCCAACCTATTGGCCGAATAGAGTTCCAAAAACTAGTATGTGGTTAGCCGTGGGTTGCGTTCTAGGGGAGGAATATTTACGACATCCCTGAGTAACTGCGCGAAACCATTTTATAAAGCATATCTAGACACCTTCGAACACCACAATTGCTACCAATCAAAATTTGGTGCATTCCCCACTCCTTTCTAAACGGGATTAATGGACTAATGGTCGAACTTCAAAGACAGTCGTCTATGGAGTATGCCGTCACGACACGGCAAACCAATCTAAAGCCCAAACTTGATGATGCAAGCAAAGCCATCTTAAAAACAAACCACACGTACGCACAGACAAACAGATCAACCCAACACTCCGAAACGACTTACGAACAAGGACACGATTGGGGATTTTATGTGAACAATACCCACTGTGTGCTGGTGTGTACAGAATATGAGTTCTAGTTATGGTAATCTCTGAATATAATCCAAGAGTACAATGTCCCAATCTTTTATTTACATTCGGATGTAAAAACGGTCACGTGGAATAACCTAAAGTCTAACTCATAAACCGAAGGAGAGTTGTCAACTATTGAAGAGAATGTCGGCAGAACCCTGCCAACCTTGACTGGCGACGAAGCGTTTGCACGGCTCAGAGGATGTAACACCGACCGATCTATCAACTACTTCTATCTGGTTAGTTTGGTCAGATCAAGCGTAGCTCACAATCTCATCCAGAAATCCTAGCACTCCGACTTGATCAGGTATACTGGAGTGGAACAGTGAGCAAAAAAAAGGTGAGTCGACTGAAATTTGTGTCTTGCTACATCTCCGTAGAAGTCAACTATAGAACCGCTCAGGAGCACAGAACGCAGACTTAGTCATGCCCTCAAAAGCCCAGCTTATATGCTCTAATGCACTGACCAAACTTTGCGAAAAAACGAATAATCGTCACATATGGAAGTTGTTGTGAAAGCCTCTTTCAAATATTAAATTTGCAAGCGTAGTAAGTTACGCTTTTATGATCTTTCATTCGAACACTGTGAATTCCCTGTTCGCACCTGCGCCGGACTGTGTGGATGTCAGCCGACTTTATTTGTTCAACCCACTTTGTTTATTTGACCTTGAGGTCACCGAGTCATTGATGGCGGCTCTCTTGCCCACGTGGCCATGTCGCGTGCCTGAACGTACTACGTTCACAGTGCTTGTATCTTCCTAACTTAAGTGGATGATCTTCTGCAAAAGTGCATTCACCGTACAGAACTGCGTGCTTTTGAGTTAATGTTCTGAGGCCTCGGTTTGCTTATTCGGGGATTCCCTTATTACCCTTCTTATTACCTTCTTTTATCAGTGTTTTCTCTTCCGGAACATTTTGGACTTTTAGGCTTTCCCACGTTACAACCATTTATCCGGCGAGATGTCAGAATTGTGTTCTACCGGTCGCCCGTCCCTCCCTCCCTCCAAACTGTGTGTAAACAGCACTTTCACTAACTCCGCCTCTGCAGACAGACACCAAAGTTTAGCACAAAAACATTAGTGGATGATTGGCACACTGTCTACAGTGCCCCAAAGCTCATTCATTTCGATCATAGAAGCAGAATTCTTCCTAATGTCAACTTTTCTCGAGTATATATGGCACACTTTCGACGACACGGTCACAAAATTGTTGCTTGCATTTTGATAATGCGATAACAGTTGTTTGTCGACAAATTTCCAGGATAAACTGCTTTGTGCCTGATGTGTTTTCGCGCCTAGGTGTCGTGGATGATTACACTGGGTTGCCGCGCATTGTTCCCATAAAAATCGTTTTCCCTGTCATTGGGTATGAGCTAGCCTAAGGATGGTGGTGGCTGATGAAAGTTGCATGATAGCATTCACTTGGAAGATAGCTACTCATCAGCCGCGGTAGATGTCTCAAAGCCAAAAGAGTGGCTTCGTTTTCCTGCCTCCTGGAAACCAGCAGTGATCTCAAGTAGGCAAACCTTTCACTAGCGATCAAACGGTAGTCAGCTAAATAAAAGCCTAGATTGTGAACAGTGTCGAAAGCTAATATCAAACCAATGGCAACAGATGAATTCACCTGTTTGCGGACAAGTTGCACAATCGTCTTAGTGGGCCTGTATGTTTCTAGACGGGGTGGATTAAACTCTTGATACCATTCCGTGGAACTTCCGCGCATCAAAACCGTTAATCCGCGAGAAATGACCAGAGTGTACGGGCCATAATGCTCACGTGCATATGAATTCCCGATGAATGACATCACCTTATATACTGTTTGCAGTAACGTGTCACAGACATTTTGCTCTGATAAAGTTCGTAAAATGTCGTCATCTATAGGAAATTTGATTATCTTAGTGCGCACCATCTCAGTTTGTCTTTATTTTCAACCCACGACAAATTCAAAAAATTTTGCCCATGTTTACCTGACCAGAAGAAGTGTTCGACTCAAACAAATCCACATTCTTTTGAGATTATCTGTTGAACTGATTTTCCTTCTACTGAGCAAGACATCTAGTTACTGAGGCCCAGGGCACACAGTAGTTTTCAGAGTGCCAATCCAGGCGGAAAAGGTCTCGCGACAAAAAGCGCGCACGTGAAAAGACATTCAAATCGAATCAGCGCACTTCCTGTGCTTAACCCCACAAATCCACGCTAGATGACGTCACAGTAGATCACAAGGTAGGGTTGGAATGCCACCGTGCTGTTCTATCAATAAGCACGTCGATGTAGTTTTTAACTTTGGAAGGATCAACGTAAGACCCCGGTGGTTAGTTGAGGGTCGGAATTTGGCTGAATAAACCAAATCCAGGAAGTAAACGAATCAACCAACCATGATCAGACTGGCTTGGCTAAATTTGTTGTACTTTATTTCTGGAGGACAAAGCGTTGAAGATGATTTACGCCGTTCATACACTGTGCACCTCAGACGTAGATTGCATGGCATTTTAAAAACCGGAGTTTATAATCAATTTTGTCTACTACCCGAATTCAAAAGGAAAGATCTTGTAAAGGTCCGCCGAAGCACCACATTCAGCGAATTTTCGTGGGAAGCGTTCACAACTTTCAACTAACTTTTCACGTCAAAGTCGGATAACAGTCACTTTTTGTGGTCAGTCACTCAGTTAGTTCACTATTCAACATGGAATCGTTTCCCACCGCTGGATCGGTGGTCACTCAACAAGACTGCATCAGACGGACTAAAAGCTTAACTATCAAGACGATGAACGCCTCGCGTTCCAACGTCATTCAACGGGTTTGGATAAGAGCAATGGGGCACTTGCCCACTAAACGCGATTTCACACTATGCCTTGGGTTGCGGGATCTAGTCGGAATCTGGTGTGGAACTGTTTTAGTGTCAACCCAAAATTATTCCTATTTCGCCCCACATGTTCAATAACTCAAACATGGGTGCAGGTAAGCTGCGGACAGCCTGATGCATAAACAGCATAGTATAAATAATGATATTTTTCCATAATTTAACCTGATATATCATACACCGTTTATGAGGCGCAAAATATCTTAGCTTGGATTGTACGGGACGAGTGAAAAGAAGAAGCAATGTTGACTAAACTTATGAAGATTGGTGGCTATGACAGGACGACTCGGCTTCACAGATGTTCCCTACCGTTACTGCCCACAAACGGCGGTCATAGTCCGAACGGTCTGTGTCAATATAACCATGTGATCAGCAGACATAGTAGTGTTCCGTTTTGTAGTCTCATATTCTGTGTATGTGGACGCAGCAAATCCATGGAGATATACAAGCACACATCAGACGTAATACACTACTCATAAGTTTGCTGAAAATACTTCGATAGCCCACGACCGGTTTTGCCCTTCTTGGGGCTCATCAGTCCCCGAGTGTTCGTCAACCTTATGTTCTACCTGAACCCAAATTGTACGAAATTAGCAAAACACACTCATTTGCAAACCAGTTTGGTTTTGTGGGAGACTCACCTGGAACCCAGCTTCAAAACATCATAAACGAGAGATTCAGCTGGGTTTCAGGTAAGTCTTCCGCAAAACCAAATTGGTTTGCAAATGAGTGTATTACACTATGTTCATTTTTATTAAAATCTGTTCCTGCAGGTGTTAAGTGAAGCTCCATTGGGTGGACGCTTTTAGACATTCGACTGATGAATTCTGCAACCCGTCCCCATGAGTAGACATGTAGGATCACTTGAGCAGGATAAAAACAGTGGCTCACTTCTGCCAAATCACGCAAAGCTAGCTCCTTTATCGCTGCATCCACATGTTACGCCGACCAGCACGCAGTATGAAGGTCCACGCTACCGGTTTGAGGGGAAAAGCCCTTCGCCTTGGAGTTACTCTTTAGAAAACGCCAATTAAACAGTTACAGACTATTTGACAGGAAAGTCAAACTCCCATTTGCACGTTGTTTTTTAAAAACTGAATATCCGTCTTCTTCTTGAACGAGTCTTCTTGAACTCTTCTGGATATTCATTGATAATCACGCAATTGTAAACAAAAACTGCAAAGCAGTTTCACAAATTCCGTAATAAATCCCACCTTCCACTAGATCAAGGCGGAGTTACGAGAAAACACATGCTACTTGCATGCCTCATCAGTAGTACCCACCGTCACACCGGTATCCCACAGCGACCGTACAAATGTGCAAACCTATATGGTCCAAAAGCTAAGTTAAAATTTGTCCTGAATCAAAACTAACGTGAAATCTGTTCTTCGTCGTGGTATTTTTTTTTACTTCCGTGCACAATTAAACCTTTTTTGTGCGCCGCGTTATACCTCAAACTGAGTGGCAGATTGTTAAACTTCTGTTACCATGAAACTGATTACCATAGCTTTCCAGTTTGGCTATTTACTACGGATTTCGAATGGTTACTCTGGTGCCCCCTGGGGCGCCTTTGATAGTGCTTTTCAATGGCGTGTGCGCAGTCAACGTTTGACTATTCCGCACGTAATACTACACTGTTTTTGGCTAAACCTTTCTTTTTCTTTCGGCAACTTCGTTTTTGTGTTTTTGCGCGTCACTCACTCGAATAATGGATGTATTCAACGGTACTGAAGCCAGAAACAACTTGGACGTGAACGTCCGAAGAGGTGTATAAAAGGATAGACTAAATTTAAAACGGTGAACTTGAACTCGTCCAGCAAACTCCGAGAAATTCTGACTCCACTAATCTTTTGTTATATAAATTCCCAAATATATTTTTTAGAGATTTATTTTGCTAAGTGCTACATGACGCTCGATTAGTACGATTAGGGCAGGAACATCTTGAAGTGGAGGTTTCAATGTCTGACTCAAATCTCATCGATTTTGCACTAAAGAGGCGGCGACTGCTTTGAATAAGAACGTTTTCTATGACATAGAAAATTTGATTGATGATGGACACGTGATAAAATTTTTGGTTGGAGTTTCCAAAATGCTCGCCTTTTCCTACCTGCCCGAATCAATCATAGATACGCCTCCAAAGAGGACAATCAGTGAAGAGTTACCACTTCCGTTCGAGGGTGAGCTGGCTATTTTCATGAATGGTGAAGTAGAATTTCTAGTCTTATAGAACATTGACGGTGTATATCAATAGTGGCAGTTTCACTAGCCACTTAAGGGCATCATGTGAGTCCCTGAGGTTGTGAGAAAGATTATTATCTTACCTTCGTGCCACATTTCCATGATGAAGGTGTTGCAAGCATTTATTTTCCCACGACAGAGCATTGCTTACAGACTCTAAAATTAGGTCATCTGTTAGGTTATGCATTTCGGAAGAGTTCGAGGGCGGATTCTTTCACATACATGCTGACAGATGAATTTCGCTAATTGTGGAAGGAGTTACTCACACCTGCCTGCAACCCGCGATTTGGATTGCTAAAAGGAAAGCCATACTGGCTTTTGTTGGGCGGTGTTCAACTTGTCCTTTGTGGTGGCAGCTTTTACTTTCACCTATTCTGAAAACTTTATGCTGTGCTGCGCTTGACGTTTTCTACATTCTCTATTGCGTATATATTCTGTGCGGTTTTCTAGTTTGGCTGCTTACTGTGGATATTCTGACGCGTCTTGGAACGTTTTCAATGACGATTCTCAACGCCTGATGTGCGCACAGTCAACACTTCATCATGTAACCATAATTCCGCAGTTCCATATAAACCTCATTTTGTTGAACAATCTGTTTCCCAGATTGTTCAGGGAGATAGTGGACGTTTTGAGCATAATAAACTGTCTCATAAACTTTCTGGACCTAAAATTTAAAGAATTGCCATCAGAATCTCTCTCAGTGAGAGAATGAGGTGGTTGAAATTTTTCTGGGTCTATTCTATAATTTTTCGAGGGTAGTACTCCAGTTGACTAAGGATTCTGGGCTTTTGGCCTGATGTAAATTTTAGACTGCTTATCAAACATCACTGAGTCCCATCCAGTGGGAGTAAGGTACCCATAAACAGAACGCAGGGTCCCACATATTTGTCACGGAAGGTATGGTTGTCCTGTGTGACTACCACCTATGCTGTGCTGGATCAGAGGACATTTCTGCAGGACTTACCTTCTATGGATGTGTACTCTACTGTACTGTACTTCAGAGAATAAGAAAAAATCGTTCTGAGCATCCAAAGAGCCAAATTAAAGGATTACACACAAGAAGCAAACGGCCGTTTGGCTTGGTTTGAGTGTAAAGTCAACTTCATCAGAAACAGCAACATGAGTGTTGAAAATGAGGCTTCATTGACATAAAATCTAATAGTTTGTTTATTCGTACTTAAGGACCTAAAGTGGAAAGGAGCGAAACAGTGGGTGAGGAAGGGACCTGATACTAGCCCAAGTCGAGCATTCTGAGTTCCTTATACGTTTAAGTGCCCAGTCAGACAACCCGGAAACCAAAAAGCACGAACGCCACTGACGTCGACTAGCCGCAACTTCTTGCAGTGTTTCAAGCGGGGAAGTCACGGAGACTGCATCCTGGAAGGAAGATCACACTAGAAACACGTAAACTTTTCGTGAGCACCATCACACTCTTCTACAAGTTAACTGTCACTTTCGTGGTTGTACTAGGGCTAGGATGCTGTCAGGATGCCCACATCTAGACAGGAGAACGACTAAGGTCCTCAACCAAGGAATTTGTTTCAAAGGCCTGCCCTCAAGGGAGTGGGTGGTGCCAAAATACTTCTACAGTGGTACGAGCTTTTTAAGGAGAAAACTGCCATATGGACCAGGTGGCTGCGCTCGTCAGATCTCTGTAAACTAACCAATCTAGTGGGAAACTCTGCGGGCGTCAAAATAAACCCCCTCCCAGTATGGTTCAGTGGGTCATAGAGGTACACAAACCGCCAAACTGCGATAACGTCCAGTCTCTTTCTAGCGTGTTTGGGCATAAAATATAAGCTGAACTAAATTCAGGCGGCGAATCTGGCTCACGTTCAACGAAAAGTTCAAGCGACGTTAGAACGAGTCACTTAGACTTGTCTGTTACCATACTATTAATGGAACTCAATTTATCTTGGTTGTCTGAAGACGAACAAGCGTGAATTCCGGGGTTAGGCATGAATGCGTCAGCTGTGTTTCTACGAAGATCATGGTTAACAAGTGGTATTTTTCTTATTTCTGGAAAAACACTGATTTTCCTCGGTCCTAGTGCCTGGAACAAGCAGACAAGATAGGCTGTAAATATACCACGCGATACTTGTCGAACAACCTTGCCGATCGTCCGAGTTTCGTTGTCTGGTCACAGTGGACAGCGTATCATTTTAACATTCTGCACGACTGCATATCCCCGCGTCACCGGCTCACCCAAGCGTAAACATTGGTTCGGCGAATGCCAGTTAGTTGCCTAATCATGAATCACAGACATTCGAAACAGTTTCCAAATCTTACATGGCAATGGGAATCAAACGTTGAACAATTCACTTTTGTTTCCATGTTTCTTGGCTACGTGGTATCAACTGCTCCATCTCTGTCTCGTTGTACGGTTCATGGTTCACTTCGAAAACGTCCTGAACCCGTCTTATTTGCAATTCAGTTTAACTACACTTTTTTTAATGTACACTATGTACACCATGTACACCATGTGCACTAATTTGGTTACGCCCCGACAGCAACGATTTTACAGACCGATTACGGGGCGTGAAATTTACCCTTGGATGTATTTACCTGGGGTATATGGAACAGGGGTCACAATCAAAGCCTTCGGGATTCGAAGACAGTGGAAGGCTTGTCAACTGCTTGAAAAATGTATCGCGAGGTGCCTTGGTAACCACGACATCCTAAGTTGGCTTCAACGTGCATTTTACCGACTTAGTGTTTGTTCAGTTGCTCCGGTTTACACGGCTTATTGGTACCTCAGGCTAGTAACTATCTGACGCGTTGATCAATGTGCTGCGTGATGCAGCATTAGCCGGGAGTTGCATTTAGTATAACTGAAGTAAACCTGGGTACCGTCGAAGAAGTGAGAATGCACCATGTGAGACAATGCGCCCGGCCGTTAGGATTGACGACAGTACGACAGTAGAAGTCGATAATGATGTTAGGTGTATGATACGAAGGACCCTGTGGATGAAAAAGCAAGAGAAAAAGTAAAGCACGGGTCGTTACAACCTTCTCGGGACGATTTCATGATATAGGGGTGACCACCATGGAGATGTTCTGAAAGGCACAGCGGGACCAGAATCCTGGCCTGTCTGTTTTTCTCAAGAAACGCCAGGTCCCATTTGAAAAGGATTCAATCGAGTATTTGAAAAAGTTGCTTTCTTAGTTGACAGGATAAACTTTTTGCACTCCCGTATATCAAGAGGAAAATCTATGGCCGGAGACACTGTATAAACCCAAGCGAAGCTCACGATTGCGACGACCGATTGCATTGAAATAAAATTCCGTTTTAACGTTCTGCTTCGAAGTGGTGCTTACAAAGCTTGGCATCAGTCCATCGAAAACCTTTGGAGCACTTTGTCCTCCGCGTAATCGATTAGCAAAAGTGATGCAGCAGCTTAATTTTACTACAATAGATTCTACTGAAAACCAGTGCAACATCACGAACTTTAGCTTTTTTTTCTAACAGCTCTAAAATTTTGGTGGCCGATTAGCAATTTTCACGTTTTATTGTCAGTGTACATGATTTGGAAGGTGTTGGTTCTCTCAAATTAAAGGTAAGTGGATGCGATCCGGACATAATCTCAAAGGTCTTCACATTTAGTTTTTTTTTAAAGACATCTACCTGTTCCAAAATCACTTGCATTTTATGAACGTCCAATGATACATATTTCACACGGAGAAACAAGGATCTCTTGGAATAAATTCTTTAAATTGTTTCAGACTATTCCTCGCTCGCACCGACAGTCCATCTTTCCTTAATTTATACGTTTTAACCATTTAACTTGTTCTTCTCTTGGCTTGTGCGCAAATGCAGTTTGAATGTGCGCGCTTCCTTGCTTGTGCACAACTAACCAATCAGAATTCCGGCTTGCGCATGAATCGCATGCCTGCTTTTTCTGCCGCTCACCCAAATTAAGTTCGCCGAAACTATAGGGTTTTTGAAGCTGCGACTGTTACGAAGAGTTAGTCTAATCCGTTTGCATCTTCCGGTGATATAATGCTCATAGCGTTTTGTTTAAGTGAGCGAAATTTCAAGGTCACGGGCCATCACCGATTTGCATTTTGTTACCGGTTAACGAGGGATAAGACGCGACATCGCACTTTAGCATATTTTGGCATTAATCTGTGTTTTTTAAGAATGAAATAACATCTGCGGAGTATAAATGCAAATTCCGTCCAGAAAAATCGGTCATTGGCGTTTGTTTGCTTTATACTCCTAAGATTTAACAAATGAGATGACTTTGTTCAGCGAACTTCGTCACAACACATTTTCCTGCGGAGCTCGGCTTCCATAAAGTAAAAAGATGTTAGACAACAGCATGAATTGTGCAGTGGAGAGGCGAGGGCTATCTCTGTGGATGATTCCCCTTTCTAGATATGCATAGCTAGCTGTGGACAATACAGCGTCAGGAGGTAACTGTGAGTAAATTACCAACATAAGTTTGTCATTTCTATTAGTAATATGA